>PKRV01001687.1:41365-88736 GCA_003709505.1 Hyphantria cunea | reverse complement strand
AAAAAAAAAAAAAAAAAGATGTTCTAAATTTAATTTACTTTATCCTCTGGCGGATAAAAACGGCTTTTGAACTCAAATTTGGAAGCGCAAAAGTACTTACTCTTTCCGAGATGGGGGGTGAAAATAATATTTCATATATTACTTTCACGTTTTATTTATTTTATTCGTTGCCTTAGTATTGTATCAAATATCAGATTACACAGGTCGCTAATAATTGGTACATATAATAAAATCGTAACTGGTCTCTGTCTATACGTGCAAGATATATAAAATAAACTATTACATTCAATTTGATTTTTAGAGTTTTTGTTTGTCTGTGCTCATACTCCATTCTCAAAAACGGCTTAATCGATTCTGATTCATCTTTCACTAATGCGTTGCAGTTAACTCCACTTAACATGTATTGTACGTTTTATTTCAATCGGTTCGTAAATATAAAAGTTATCAGTTTGAAAAATCACCGCGATAACCGACCACTGCGTGGGCTATACATACATGAGCGGGTACTATACATTCAATATCAAACAAGAAAGATAAACTCAAAACCTACTGAAAGTATTTTCACCGATAAATAATGTGTGTTAAAGTTTTATGTTCCTAAATACATTGAAATGTGACGATAAATGTTGTTTAAATATTGTTATATAGCTTGTTCGCTCGTTTAGCTAGAATTGTATAAATGATCCATCTGAATAATTATCTTAAAATGTTTAGTCCTATAAGTTAATATATTATATTATATAAATGATTTATTAGAATAATTTTCATAACATGACAAGTAGTTGTCACACGTCTCCAAGAGCGGAGCTTAAGATTGTTCTCAGAAGAGGCTCACGAGCCCGTGCGACGGGCATTCGTGTCTTCCTTTTCAGCAGAATGACAAGTATAGTAATACGGCAAATATTATAAATATTGATTGTATTGAAAATGTGTGCTTAAGTATACTATAGCTGAATATATTTTGACAATGTTTTTCATTAAAATGAATGAGTTCTGATTGTACCCAACAATATGTAATTAAGATGTTGCCAATGTGAACAGTCCACGTGCACTATCTCTCGACTCCGTCGTGCCTCTAACTCCTATCTGCCGTTCCACGCTATTTGATAAAAGATAACAGTACATTCTGTGCATAAATAGACAGTAATGACTATTTACAGTAAAATATAGAAAGACTAACTTTGGCAGCCACCTCATTTGCGATGTATGTCATGAATAGTTTCAAAGATAAAGTTGGCAAGTGAAAACCTTAATATTGAATATTTATTATTTACGTTCCAGCTTACTGTTACCAATTGAGAACTTTATTGTGATGATATTTTATACTTTTGCCAGGTTTATCAGCAACGAGAGAATCGCAAACCTTTAAAAGATTCAATCGATCGATATGGCGATCAACAAATGTTACATAATTTTAAATAATTACCGTCTATGCGTGTAAGTAGAATAACATTTCAGTTAGTACTAAAATAATATCTCACAAAATTAAATGCGCATATTTTGCCGCATATTTTACCGGAGTTTTGTGTACTCTTATCTACGTAAACAATAACCGCACCTATGTTTCCGCTTGGAACTAAGCTAAAGGAGAACATAAGTTTCAGTGTCGAGGACTCAGACTTAGGCTGTTAGCCTAGGTCTTGCAACCCTCAAACTATTTGAGGCTTTAAGTGCCCCGAATAAGTTCACCACGAATAGGTCACACGCTGCATGTGCAACTTCATTGATATATTTCAGAAAAGCTGAGGAAGGGTCAATTGCTCACTTAAATGATCCTATTGAACAAGAGAAAATAAGATATGTCACTTCTTCGGGTGTCATCAACCATCAAATACCAATCTTTTCGTTGAAATCATAACCGACGAGCATTTCTGATGTCTACCGCTTTGCATAAAAGTTGAGGTGCAGTGCAGATCCATACTGGACATTAACGTATACAAATATCGTCTAGCGACGCCCTTATTCACGACGTGACCGTTCAACATCACAAATTATACTGGAAACGCAACGTGCAGCACGTTTGCGAACAAGCGCTGAGTTTAACAACTTTTCAAATAATCTTGAAACTTGTAATTATGAAACCTGTATTAACATTTATTTGATACTGAGCTGCACGTTACTACTGCTTGTCTTACATTCCTAACAGATTCACTTAAACATTTTATCAAAAACTTAACAGAGCATTTACAGGATAAGCATTCCTGTGACAATTTTCTTTGTGATTACGTGTATATTATTCCTCGCTGTACGTATACAAGTGAATCTATTCGAAGTCAAGTCATAGGGAGAACAAGTCTGTGTCTTTTTCCATAAAAATAAACATGAAAACAAGATGCTTTTTCTCTAGCGCGCTATAACTGATGTAAAAATATGTATACTTTTTTAATATATGAACATCTATAATAACACCAATTTAAGTATATAAGTGAATAGTCTAAGGAATCTATTAAATCTATTAAGATTGTTCATATGTGGAATTAAGTGTTGAACCACCTGCCAGCCTATTTGCACTATTTTCAAGACAAGCACTAACACTCTTATATCTTCAATTAAAATGTCTTAACTCAATGACATCCGGGTGGCTCAGAGCAGTCTGGAAGAAAGCTTCTCCAAGAGAATGGCTGAGCTGGAAGCACAACTGCAGACCGGAGGGAACTCGAAGGAAACCGTTGCACGAGTCTCCGAGGAATTTAGGGCATTCCGAGAACTGATGTTCACAATGCTGGGTCTGCTCCGCAAGCAGATTAATGAATGTGCCAAAATGATAGATGTCATTGAAACACGCCATCGACGCAAGGCACTTTTGTTTCTCGGAGTGCCTGAGGCCATCAAGGAGGATTGTAGTAAGACCTTGCTGGATATACTTAACCAGAGGATGGGTCTCAAAGACATCACAACATCCAATGTCACAACTTGCTATCGCATTGGTTCCCCATCTAAGGATCGTCGTCGTCCTATACTGGTCCTAGACTCGAGCTGCTGTGTGGAAAACGAAAACGACGTTGAAGGGTTCCGGCTTCACGGTAAGAGAGTTTTTGACTAGAACCCGGCAGACGGCTTTCAGCATGGCCAGGCAACACTTCGGCGTGTCGGCTTGCTGGACACAGGATGGCACAATTGTTGTCAGGCCTTCTGATAATAGCCGTCATAAGATAACATCACCGGACGACTTGGGGCCTCTCATAGCAAATATCCTAAGGCAACGTCACCGCCCAAAGCAACCAAGGGCACAACCATTAAAAGTTCGCGGCGACGTTGATCTTATCATTATTGTCGTCATTTGTAGATTAACTCCCTCGCAATTAAGCTAACAGTATCACTTTGCATTTGCAGTATCCAAAACATAAACACTGTATTATTTGTTTACGTTTTAAATATCTTGTTATATACGGAACCCCAAAGGGTACCGCCGATGCAGCATATTACCAATCAGTAGCGCATTCGTCCAATATGCCGACGCTGCAGTCTCCGTGCCACCGAACCCACCAGAAACGAGGACAACGACGGCACGAGGCGCCGACGCAGCACTATTTGATCTAATTAATTACAATACTTTTTGACTATAGAGCAGTCCTTGTTCATACTTCGAACAGGATTCACTTAGTTGTAAATTAGTTGTAATTCCTTTTTATTATATTAATTTTAAGTAACTTTGGTTTTTCTTGGAGCCTTCGGCTGCAGAGTACGTAATTACCTTCTCGTTAAAAATCTTATTGTAAACTTTTTTTTTTGACAGTTGACATCCACAGTTACATTTGTCATCTGTCTTCGCGTTTTATTTTTCGTTCGGATACGCTTAGAAAGTATTATTGCGGGGGTAGTACTATTTTGTCTCTTTAAAAATGGTTTGCTTTTTTTTGTTTACAATTCTATTGCTTTTTTAATATTGCCCTAACTTCACAATGGACTGTTATAATTTATTGATTATGTTTGTGTGCCGGCTGGCGGGTGGTGTAGAAATACGACTTGGTAACTCCAGCTTATTTGCATTTGATTTCTTATTGCATATTTACTTTCATAGACAGTAATATTTTTATTTGTTTTGTATATATGTGTATATATGTGTATATGTTATGGGTACACTTATGAACAACGATGAAATTGATGTCTTTATATCTGCCGATGAATCTTCAGACGATGCTAGTTTCAGATCTTTAACAGAAACGCTGGGTGATCAATTGCGGCAAATATTTTCTACTCAATCGCGTCCTGATTTAAATGTTTGTCATTTAAACGCTCAAAGTATCCCCAGTCATTCCAGTGATTTAACTGAAGCTTTCGCTGACAGTAACGTTCATGCCATCCTGCTTTCGGAGACCTGGCTCAAGCCTCAACTACACTCCACTTCGTATGCTCTTCCGGGCTTTGTCCTCATCCGCAATGACTGCTTAAATAAAAGAGGTGGTGACGTCGCTATTTACCTTCGCAACTTCTTATCCTTTAAAATGGTCGCCTCTTCTTCATCCGATCACTCCACTAGCGCGAAATATCTCTTCCTCCAAGTTTGTGTCAGGGGAGCTAACGTTATTCTAGGTGTGGTTTATTGTCCTCCAACAGTTGACTATTTCTCCGGTCTGGAAACAGTACTGGAATCTTTAGGGTCAGAACATTCACGTGATGTGAATCATGGGAGATTTTAACACTAACCTCCTAGCCCCTAACTCTCCTCGTACACGCAGTCTCCTTCACATCGTCGAAGCAACTAGTCTCCATGTCCTGCCGCTTCAAGCCACTCATCATAATATTGATCTAATCCTTACCTCTGCCCCACACCTTGTCTCCTCTCACGGTCAACTCTCAGCTCCTGGCTTCTCTCATCATGATTTAATCTTCCTGTCTTATATCCTTAAGCCTCCCAAATCACCTCCTAAACTTGTAAAGCTTCGCAGTTTTCGAAGTATGGACGTGGAAAGGTTGCTTGCAGACGCTGCAGAAATATACTGGACTAATATGGGAACTACTACCGACATGGATAACAAAATTAGTATATTCAACGACATTATTATTAGACTATTTAATACTCACGCTCCCACTAGGACCGTGAAGTTAAAACGAGCACCCGCACCTTGGATGACGGAAGAGGTCCGGGCTGCCATGAGGAGGAGGGATCAGACATTTCTTCGGTATAAGAAAAATCGCGACGAGGATAGATGGAACCTTTATAAGGTTGCAAGGAATCGCTGCAATTAGGTGATACGCAACGCTAAACGCCGACATATTCTTAAAAATATAGAGTCTTCTTCCTCTTCCAGTATCTGGAAGTTTCAGGGTACCTTAGGGATTGGTAAAAAACATCATTCTTTATTCAATAAGTCAATTAGTTTAAACGAAATCAACCATTATTTCTCACCTAAAACTACTCTGGATCTTCAAACTAAGTGTCACACTCTTAACTACATATCTGGTATTACCAGTCCGACTACAGACTCATTCGAATTTTCTCCGGTGCCTTCCGAGGATATAAAAAAGATAATTTTATGTATCCAATCTAATGCCGTAGGATGTGATGGCATTAGCCGTCGCATGATTGTCACCATCTTAGACAGTATTCTCCTTGCAATTACTCACTTAATAAATTTCTCTCTCGACTCCGGAACTTTCCCCTCCTTGTGGCGCAAAGTTTATATTATTCCTCTCCCAAAAAATAATAATCCTACACTTCCTGAACACTTCCGTCCTATTTCCATTCTTCCTTTCCTACCTAAGGTCCTTGAGGCGTGCGTCTATAAACAATTCTCACAATTTATTCGCAGAAATCAGTTATTGAGCCCCATGCAATCCGGCTTTAGGCCCGGTCACAGCACAGTTACCGCTCTTCTTAAAGTGACTGGCGATATTCGGAGGGGCATGGAAGACACCAAAGTTACAATACTGGTGTTAGTTGACTTCTCTAATGCCTTCAATACCGTCAGTCACGAAATCCTTCTGTCTATCCTTACATATCTTATGGTACCCTCTGAGGCACTGGAATGGTTCTCCACTTATCTTCAGGGGCGGCAGCAGTGTTTTCGTGCTGATGACTCGACATCGAGTTGGTGCAACTTACACGCTGGCGTTTCTCAAGGCGGCGTTCTATCTCCCCTCTTATTCTCAATATTTATTAACCTCATTACTCAACAACTTCGGAGTCCGTATCACCTATATGCAAACGATCTTCAAGTGTATTCACAGGCAAGAGTGGAGGACATAACGCAAGCTATCGACATGGTCAACAGGGATTTAGAGCTCATAAAGTTGTGGTCGACTAGATTTGGACTATCGGTTAACCCAAAGAAATGTCAGGCGATAATAGTAGGCAGCAAACGAATAATGAGCAGACTCGATAACGCCTCAATCTCACTGATCATGTTTAATGGTTCAGTTATTCCGTTTCAAAGATCTGGGCTTACTCATCGATTCGACCTTTGATTGGCGAGCTCAAATTACCCACGTCAGCCAGAAAGTAACTGGAAACCTGCGAACACTTTATCGTCTCAAGAACTTACTGCCTACTAACAATCATCAAAACTACTCTCATGCAGTCTTTAATTATTCCAATTATTGACTATGGGGTTGTATGTTATTACGACCTGAATGCAGATCTCCTCAATAAACTAGACCGCCTTCTTAATAACTGCATTCGATACATCTTTAATCTCCGGAAGTACGACCACTGCTCTACGTTGCCAATTAAAATGGTTACCTATTCGCCTGCGTCGCAATCAGCGAGCACTTACTACATTATTTTCACTTCTCAACTCACCATTTTCACCTTCATACCTTGCTCCATACTTCCGTTATCTGTCCTCTAATCACAATAGGAATCTTCGATCAGAAAATAATCTGCTTCTTTTGTGTCCCTCTCACAACTCTGACTTCGTGAACTCTTCGTTCTTTGTCCAAGCGGTACTGCTCTGGAATGCGCTCCCACTCGAAATCAGGATGTCCACAAACCGTTTTACATTTAAAAAGAAGGTGCATGAGCTCCTTCTTACCGAAATGGCAGAAACTACTAACCGATAATTGGTATATATTCAAGTTTTATTAGTGTACCAATATAGTTGTGTGTTTGTATATTTATATATGTATATATTTGTGTTTGTATTTAAGACATAGGTATCCTATATGTGTTTATATATGTTTAAGTATTTCTTTCATTCTTTTGTGTACTATTTGCAGTTAGTTTTATACGGAAACCTCTGTGCACCACCTACCTTACAAGATTTCTACACCAACCTAAGGTTGACTGGAAGAGAATGCCTTGGGCATTAAGTCCGCCATTGTACAAAAGTGCATAAAGTTTTAAATAAATAAATAAACATATATGGATTCGTGATGTAGATTTTTGTAGAAACTTGACTTCTCTATTACGACAGAGTATTCTGGTCAGATTTGTTTATTATACGCAATGTAGCATATGTGTACCCTACATATCGGACGTTTTAATTAAAAGTTTGAGAAAATAACATCTGATTCAATTACCACGTGCCGAACTGCTTCCCGCGGAGATAATTGGGTGAAGGGACCGGCCGTCACGGCGACACAAAGAAGCATACAATAGAAATACAAGGGTCAGTTCCACCGGCTCCTATCAATCCTAATAACTGAATCTGCTGTTGTTCTGTGTAGGTTCACACGCGCCAAACGTAAAGCCGGGTTTGGTTACATTATTCATTCTTCATTAATGATTACATTTGAGGTAACTATTTTGGCTCTTTGGAGTTGTTAGGTTCATAGTTTTAAAGTTCCAAGCTCTCTATGGGTTTTAGAAACATAAAATCAGCAAGATTGAAAGCTAGTTGACCAGAGCAACTTCACCTGTGTCTCTGGATTGGATTTTTCTCATTTTTATAATAGTCTCGGCTTCTTCTTCCTAGCTTTTATTATTCCCAAGATCTGGGGTCGGCTACTAGTTCAACCGGTTTTACCTGAATATCAGTTTTTACACGGAGCGACTGGCATCGGACCTCCCCAGCCCTGAGGGTGAACTGAATTCGAAGGTTGAACTAGTTGTCAGCATATTCGAGGGGACTGACTTCCCAATAACGATTGCCATAGATGTTCATGAAGACCGGGACCGACGGCTTAGCGTGCTTTTTGAGGCACGAGCGGGAAGCACCGCCATATTCCATATTCCGAGCTAAACATGAAACAATAAGATGCTTTTTCTCTAGCGCGCTATAACTGATGTAAAAATATGTTCCGAGACCCAGAAATCCAACCCAAGACCTCTTAATCTGCAGTCGCTTACGCTAACCACTAGACCAAAGAGGCAGTATAACAGTCTCGGCTATTATTGCATACATGGATTACACGGCATTTAAAGATTTTTTTAATGCGAACCAACACCTCGGTAGTTGAGATAAGCGAGTTGAGCCTAAATAAGAAACAAATCCTTCCACTTTATAATATTAAGTAGGTACAGATGCCATAGGTATCCACTTCTTCTCAACTGAACTCACCTGTTTACACGGCTATCCAGTTTATCTTTCCCCAAAAGAAAAGTGAATATCAAGGAATCTTTAATGCGATGTGAGAATGCCTTAATGCATTCATTTTTATTAAATTTTCTTCAATGTTCTTTGTAGGTATGGGTCACCTGACGTTAAGTGACTCATAGTCATACGTCAAACACAAAATAATTCTCATAAACTATAAAACGTTTTAAAAACATTCATCGTCCGCAGTTGTCTCATAAATATCCGAGTCTGGAAGTAATAACCAGAGAGGACACTTGAAGGTTGGGTACAATATGTTTTAAATGCTACGACAAATGACAACAAGTAAAATTTATTAAAAGTAATAAGTTACAGTGCACGACAAATAAAAAAAGTGTTAGTTAATTATTATCCGTGAAGATCTAATATCTAATCTAAGAGCGGACTGTGACGCCCAACAACATCAGCTTATATTCTCTTATAGACTGGAAACGTTGTCAAGTTATCATGGTTAGTTTTAGATTCGTTTATTACTTGAACTTGACACAGTGTCCTTTAGAACAACTTGCGGTTCTAAATTATTAAATAAACAAAACATCCTTGTAAATGAAAAAATTATCTACGATATTATAATACGAAACCAAACATCGCACCGATGTTGCGTTCGCGACGTACCACTAATTGGTCCTATGTTTTTTAAATCACTCAAATACTTATGCGGCCATTAAGTTAATATAAGGCAATCAAGATGTTTTCCATAGTTTTCTTGAAACATTGCCCAGGTTTTATTCCACGTAAGTCTTTGTTTGCTCATATATCTTTATATTGTAGTATAAGTAGCCCTTTGGCCACCGAACACTAGCCGAGATTACACGAAATTACCTAGGAAGGCACATACGGCGGGTACGGTGCAGTTATGTATCATTCTCTGGTTTCCACTTATTATTTATTGATTGTTACACAATATAAGGTCTCTAACAAATAACCTGCTTTCAACGATAACGCAGTATATTGTAATTATCTAACGGACATCTAACACACAACTCCATCTAGTCCCAAGCTAAGCAGAGCTTGTGTTATGGGTACTAAACAAGTGATATAAATACATATATACTTTTTTTGAAAATACTTACTAATTGTACATAGACACCCAAACTCTGAAACAAATATTTGCAAACGATACAAACATTTAGTCGACTCAGAAATCGATGATACCTCAATGACAGTAGCCGCATATGCTACCACTGCGGAGGCAGAGGCAGTCTCCGTCTTTCTTTTTTCTTAGTCTGTTTAACATGAGCCGCTCATTGCACGGGGACAAACGAGCAGACATATCGCCTAAAGGTATGCGATTACCGTGGCCATGGACACTTGCAACACAAGAGGCGTCACAAGTGCGTCGCCGGCCTTTGGGGTCTGATGGCTAGGGGGTGGGGTATAGCCTTCCAGTATCCTAACTCACTCGGTGAAACACAGCTTAAGCGCTGTGTGTTTGTTTTCAGGGTTCAGTACCCAAAAGGTAAAATCCTAAAAACCAACTGTCACCATGCTGTATCTCGTGATCCGTTAGACAGTTGAAATTTGCTGAGATGGTGTATTTCTGATGCCGCTGTAACAATAAACACTAAAAAAACAGAATAAAATATATATTTAAGGTGGCTCTCTTACAATAAACGTGATTTTTGCTCGTTTTAATCAAACTGTAATGTACAGATAATGGTACGGAACACTTCCTGCGCAATTCCGACTCGCGCTTGGCCAATTTTTCCAGTAGATATTTAGTGTTTATATAATTCCGAGCTACTGACCCGAGATGTCCTATATTTCTGAAAATAAATTGGTACCTTGATGACCGGTAACTAAATTTTCTAAAAATGAATCCTAGCTAGATCGATTTATTGCTCCCGAAACCCCCTGCACATCCGCAAATTTCATGGAAACCTTTGGAGCCGTTTCCGACATACAAATTTTGGTCATTAATGTCCACGCCATCTGTAAGCTTGTGTCAGTACCTCCACAGAAACTGGTGTAATGCGCTAGCATAGCAGAGTTTTGTGGTGCACACGTAGCGACATCTATAACACAACATACATGCAAAAAATATAAAAAAAATAAATAAAGATAACGTTAATTGAAATACAATTCATCACACCATCACATTAACTGCCTTTTATATCACATTAAGATTCCACTGCTGACGTAGGCGTCTCTTTAGCACAGGGATATTATTTAAATTTTTAATTAAAAACCTGGAGAACGTTTTTTGTTTTTTCGAAAGACGGTCCCCATTTTATATCATTCACATTTTTAATATTTTTATCATTATTTTCATCACGACGAAGATTTGAAGATTTTAAATACTTGTCATTGGCAGAAATAGCTGATTAGCTGGTTGCCATTTCATGATTAGATGAACTACCTATCTATCTCATGATAAAATCGAATATTATTATTACTTCAGAGCAATTCAGAATCCAATCCACAATAAGGGCTTTAACTGCCGGACTTAAAAGAGAATTTGATATGACACTAATATCATAGGTAAATGTATGTTAAAGGAAATCAATAGATATTATTTGCAATTGTTAGCAGAGCCAAAATCAAAGGTTCAAGGCCGCCAAGCCAGCATACTGGAGCTAGTCATCATCACGTCATGTCAGTGCGTGCACTACAGGTAACCAGCTGAGGTTTAACATTCACAGCGTAACACGTACGGCCACACGCACACCTGGAAATTGATTAAAAACAGGTTTCGCAATAATCGCCTCCAATTTACATACACTTAAGATGCTTATTTTAAGCCACCAATTTCCAAACTTTACGAAATGATCCAACTTGAATCCAACAGATTTGTGGAAAATATTTATTTGCCATTCGTTTTATACCCGAATCAAGAAACTTACCTATTTAATACGGATGCATCTATGAGTTATATGTTTATACAACATATAACATCGTATTGATAGCAACCGGCAAGTGGTTTTTAAAAAACCAGTCAAGTAACTAAACATAGTAACAACATAAGCGTGTATCTGCTACTTAAACGTGTAACTACCTGCGATAAGCTCACTTGGGTTCATTTCAACCTGTCCAGTTCAAGACAATATAAAGTTTATCTACAATAATAAAACACGTTGTTACAATTGCTTGCGCATTAAATATACGATATACGGTTGTTCGTTCGGGCCATAAACTTGACCACCAACATGAAGTTACATGTTTACATTTCAGACCGTGTAGAGAATATCAACTGAAATACAATAGTGTATTAAAGCCTAGTTAGATGAAGGATCACCTGTTCAAGCAAATGATTCACCGCAAACAAATACCGTTTCAATGTTTCCCTTTATATCTCATTTAATTTATACAAGGAATACGAGTAGTGTTATTACTACTACATCAGACTCTGTTTCGTACTGCGCTTCTCTTAATTATCGGTACTTGTAACATGATGAGACTTAAGCACAAAATATTATTAAAAAAGAAAATATACAAAACATGATCAATATACGAGTATTAAATAAATCACATTCAACAAAATTAATAGCCATTAGTTGATGACAATCGTGACAATGCAAAACCAATAAAGTTTGAAAGAAAAAACTTAACTCAGTATTCGTCATTATTACTATTACGTACACGTTTATCCAAGTTTCGAACCATGCGGCTCTGCATAGATACATCAATAATAAGATGGTTTCTGTGGCAGAACCTGTGCTATGCTAATCAGACTTAGACAAACGAAAACAAATATTAGGTAGTTTCATGGAAAAAATATTTAACACAGATCAAATTATTAAAAACGCTGATATAAATGTAAGACCAAAAGTGTACTTGACTTTAATGAAAACCTTATAATGGCCGACGTATGGTCAACCAAACAGAAGATATCCCATTATATTAAGAAAATGTCTTATGGTATACTTTTATACTTGAAAAACTATTTATTTGTTTTTAATCATTCATATTATTTAATTCTACTGTTTTCAACTACCCACACTAAATGTTGGTAATCAGAAGGGCCGATCAAAATAGATTTCGTTTGCGTTTCACATTGTAGGAGATTGTATTGTATTGTATTTATTCTTTATTGTACACATTGAAAATACAAGTATGAACAAAATACAAGGAAGTGTCATGTACAAAAGGCGTGCTTAACCCAACATTGAGTTTTTTGCCAGCAAACTCTGAGTGAACAGAGGATAGTGCAGAAATGTAAGGGCATAGTTATGCGTATTTAAAAGAAACGAATATAATAACAAATTAAAAAGATAATAATAGTGATTTATAGACATTGATTTTATAACTACAGTTGAATACCTTATGCATATTAGTAAACACATACGATATTCATTCGCAAATACATACATACATACACATATACATACATATACATATATACACATACATACATATACATACACATACACACATACATATATACAAATACATAAATGAGAGATATTGAGCATTTTAAGTAAAATTTTTAATGAAACCACAGAACTATAAAACTATAAAAATAAATGTAGATAAACAAAGAAATCAGACCAGGAACCTACAACATTGTTCATTGTAGTGTTAGCGACCAAATAATGTTACAGATTGTACGTACTGGTACACATTTATTCAATTACATAAAAACACGAAACATTTTGATAACTTTCGACATATAGTGTGTATTGCAACATCAGCCTTTCTACGATTTCATACGCTTATCGTCTTATAAATATAATGATGTAGTAATGGCACTTATCAGAAATATTCGCGCCATGGCCATAACTAAACAAAAACGAGAAACCGGTTTTCAGCCCATGTTGACGAGTTGGACGCGTCCATGACAATTTTATTTGATTTCCTCATGGGCGTCTGCTTCACGTGTGCGAGTTTATAACGATACTGTTTACTCAGTCCTCTGGAATTCGATTGTGATAAAAACATATCTTGGCTTATATATTTTCTAATAACTCTATATGTACCTTCTGAAGTAAATATACAATGACTTGCTTTTGGTCACAATTATTTATCTTTTTCTTAGTGATGAACTTTTTAGAATAATTGAAATAAATTGACTCGTTAAATAAAAATACTGATCATGAGCCTATGTAAGCTGTATGGCGCGACTGATAAGCTTTTTTACGGATCAAGTATAATAAATAATAGTTTAAAAAAACTAAAAAACACGCTTTTTTATAGAAAACTGAACTAAAAAAATAGAAAATAAGCGTGGGGTGCATGGTGTCAATAGTCATAAATATTTTATTGACAGATATGAGTAGAGTGATTATCATTTTAATAATATCTTAAAAAGCTCCCCACGCTTTTTTTTAAATAAAATATTTTTTTTATTTACACTATTATTAATATATATAAAATCGCGCCCAAAGAAGTCGGTTACAAACAAACATACATACATACAAACATACAAGTGAAGCTAATATAAAGCGTGAAAAATAAATAGCGGGTTCAATTTGTAGTCAAGTTATATTTAATCAATCAAAAATGTGAACTGCAAGGCAGAACTGTCGCTATTAATTGATTCATTGGTACAAAATTTTTATTTCCGTTCATTGATAGTTTTTCAATAATTCAATGAAAGTCTTAGTATAGTCAGGCTTATCCCGCATTTGAGTTGCCCACTGTTGCGAATACTAGCACACCTACGTGAGGTTGTATGAAAGTTATTCTTCATCGTGTTCTGCTCTTGCTCGTTATCAATTGGATTATTCTCGAAACTGTTAATATTGAAATATATTACAATCTAATCTTTGTTTTGATGATAGACACAATTGAAGTAAATACTTACGGCACCAGTTCCATACAATTTCAATACCTCACCTAATCCATTATTCCGGAACTGCGTACAAAAATTATGTGACAAGGGAGAAAAAACGAGGGTTGCCACCCCCTCCCCTTCACCTGTACTCTGTTGGCCAGCTTACAAGTGACGCGACGGTGTGGTGAATGGTTTTATGTCCCTGTATCTTCCTACAAAGGCCTGGTGGTTCACATGACCTATCCATTTTTACGTAGTCTACCTTGTTTATTTATCGGCAGCAATTATATCATTGAAATCTTACAATACAGCAAGCACGATTTAGGGAAGTATGACACACAAACTATAAAATTTAACCACCAAGAGTCACGATTGTGGGTAGGCACTTCAGGTTTCATTTAACCTGCAAAAAATCCACAATTTACTTCTAATAAAATTATGTGTAAGTTTATGTATTAGTTTATTTAACAATCTTAAAATATCACTTCATAACATCCCAGTTCATATATGGGTGATGACTTGTTGACTAAGTCACAGCCAGCACTGTAAGGAGAGGTTCTTTATCGTCAGTTTCACTTCCAACTTCAGAAATAAGTTTCAATACAAAATTAACCTACTTGTTATTCCTTATCTACCTTCTTATTAATTGTGCTGAAATGGCAATACTCTACCACAGATCAAATAAAAAAACATTTGGGTACTACTGTGAGTACATTTCATTTAATTCATTGCAATACTGTAGTTATTTCTAAATTTTAATTTTAACCTAGGTATTGTTGTTGCAAACGACCGAGGGCGACCTCTGCAAAGAGAACGAAAACTTGACGCAACGAACCTTCGCGCGACTGGGAAGGACGGTAACTCTTTCCTCCGCCTATGGATTATAAAAGGATGTTGATAATGATGGTTCTAAACGTTACTTGTATTTGTTATACATGAATAGTTACTCGATAGCGGATCGTAGAATGTAGCCACGATCATTCTACGATCCGCTCTCGGTGCGGAGTCGGAGAAACTCAGCCGCAGTCAGCTGGAACAATTGTGGCAGTTATGTTCATTAGGTAAAAATAGATTCAGAGAGGTTCGATCATGCCACTATTGGATAAAAACTTTTGTAGTTGGCATGAACAAAACAAAAAGTCAATCAGTAAACAGATATATATACAATTTTAAGACCTTGCTGAGTCACGCTACGTTCGAGTTTATTTGCATATACATACTCTTTAAGTAGCTTAGCAGATAACATTATGACGGTGCTGATTTGTTATTTAACTCTATATGTAAATCTATGTAAATATTGTATATCGTAAGGGATAAATACGTAGTTAATGATTAGAGAGCTAACGTATTATGGTGTGTTTATAGGAGTGCTACTCCTCGACAACACACCACAAACACAAGCCTGTAAAGTGTCGGTTTTTGAACACAGGTAAAGGAAGCATGCGTGTGCTTTTGTTGTTTGTGAGTGACTGCCAGGCCCTCGCAGGCGTGTGATCGTAGCATTATGGTAGAGTATATATGTCAGCTCCTAGATAGTTTGTAGGCTCATGAACATCTACTGTGTGGTCAGTACTACAACCACGGTACTTACAAGATACGAGTCACTGTTTAACCTGGCATCTATATCTAGTGATGTATTAGTTTATGTGTTCGCTTTGTTGATGGCGTGACTAGATATACCTAACTTATGATAATGATTCAGACTAATATTAAAATAAGTTATAGTATGGTATATAGTATACATAAGTTAGAGTATTTTTAGTTGTCACATAAACAATGCTGCGCTCGTAAATAAAGTGTAATAAGGAATTGAAGTCCTTGTCACAGTTATAATATGTTGACATTTTTAATGATCTAAGGGGCAAGCGTAAAGTTTCATTGTTGGATCTATCCCTGTTCTTTGTTTAACATTTCTCGGCTTACGACCTAAACTTGTAGAAACGCTCAACTATTATGAGATTGTCGAGTCTGTCTGAGTTAGCACGTTTCATTTCATTTTATCGTTCTAATAATGAGAAGGATTAAAAAATACATGATTGAGCAATCGTTATTTTATGTACTTTTTTGTATATTGATTGAGAAATCTGAAGATTCCCTGGGTGCATTAAATTCTAATCTTATTAGGATGTTTTAATGTGATTAAAATTATAACCAATTACAGTGGTCTTTTAGAAAGGACGAGGAACCTCAACCTCGAGATAATTTGGTGTTATACGATATCTCTTAATATTGTTATTATGTCTCATGATAACGTATGATTGGCGGGTCTAAAGATCAACTTGTACAAAAACACTGGACTTCGCGCACCTCTGACTTAGCAAAAAATAAGTTATACATAATATGAGGAAACAAGATATCGAGTACGCTGAGTAGATGGAGGAGATTTTGGAGTTCTTAATTCTTTAAATACCACGACCTTCACGGCTTTGATGGGAAAGGAAAGAAAATTCCTTTAGAAAAGGAATGAACGATTTATCCCAAAACTTAGAGCGCTCTCACATTTATTTATACAATCAATGTCCAGTTTTCTAATCTACACTAACGTTGCATTATGATTTTTTTCGGACACCTATGTAAAAGCTAATCTCAGATACTATTGGTCAGATTGAAAACAATATGTCAATGTTAGATTACCCATTTATTATGCAAGACTATAGGCTATATATCGTCACGCTATGCAACAGAGCGATATGCATTAGTTGAGTTTCTCAAAAAGAATACAGAACAGTACAACATAATCATTCCATTTAAAAGTTGGCTGGCTCACTATAGCTTTTTATTGTTAAATAATTTTGTTTGCGCTGTATATCTTTACGCTGTGAACAATGAAATAGGAGACACAGACGAAGTCAGCTAGTGTTATAAATATTTGAAGCATTAACACAACAGAAAATAAAAACCTAAAACTAAGTAAATACTGGGGTGTTTTCCTCAAAGGATTCCTATAGCAGATAAAAATGACTGTTTATTTAGTTGTGGTAACCCTTAAGAAACACAGTTATTACCTTTGTATATTTTCCTGACGCAAATAGTATAACCAGTTTTTTGTTATAATATTTTGGACGTCTAACACACAACGCCGTCTAGTAAGAAACTAAGCAGAGCTTGTAATAAGGGTACTAGACAACTGATTAAAATATACATTTACTTTTTTGTAAAATATATACATTCATGTGTATGTATTTTACTTTAGAAAAAACCCAAACTCCGATACAACTTTTTGTAGATGGTACAAACATCTGGTCCGACCTGGGAATTGAATCCGAGACCTCAAGGACGGCAGTCGCTTACGCTGCCACCGCGCCACCGAGGCAGTCATTTGGCAGGAAATGGGTCTACCTAACGCTGTATGCACTACCTATGAGAGTAGTAAATAAATAACTAAGCTGCTTAAAGAACTAAAATGGTTTGTAACTGCCCTAGATTTTTTATTGCTTCTGATCTAAAGTAAAACCTGAACCAACAGTATCTGCTAAACAATATCTTTTAAACACAATACAAAAACTCCGTTTTTAAATATATTTATTGCATATCCTCTTTATGTGTTTACTTATTGCATATTTAAACTGACTTAAGTCTAAACTGATTCATTATAAAAATATTCTTCCTCCGATTCTTTTCTCTCGAACCAGCGGGGTCTAGTGCTGCGATTGCGACTGAGCTCCAACCTCCACAACCTAAGTACCTAAGAAATATGTTATATTATAATACATCAACAGCTTTAAACCGTCTACTTCTGAACATAGACATCTTCTTAGAAAAAGGTTTTTGGCCCAATACACGACGCCGTTTATTTCAAGGTTTCCTTGTCCTTGCACAGAAGTTGTCCTACTAAGTTTACTCCCCTAGTCACCACACCCATGGGGCGAATAGGGGTGGTGACGCCATTTATACTTAATTTCTCATCACACTGTAATAATTTAATAAAACCAATAGCAACTGCCACTACAAACGGTTTCTTCTTCCTTATTAAATAACAACCTGTGTCGATGTCGCCAATTCTGCCAATATCGAGTGGGATTATAAACGTGGGAATACGAGGATAGCATTACAAAAATTATAAAATAAATGTGTGCGTCTCGAGACGCCCGTCAGGAGTGATAACTTAAACTAATCGAGTTGAACTATTTACGGTTAGCGCTGTCAGAGTGAGAGAGGAGGAACCTGCCGCATGCGCACAGAAGGAGAACACATAAGAAGTTATCACTTAAAAAATTTCAACAGTTCAAATTTTTCCAAAATTAACATTGGATTGAATGCGGGCTTTTTGTTGAGGTTAGTACACAATCGTATGACGCAGTGAGAATCACTATAAACTGTTCGTTGCAGTTACAGTAATTACCCACTGTACACTCTAATCTCAAATTATGGGCATATTTATATGTTGACTACCGACAACGACAATGGTTTCTTTATTTTACTATACAATGTTGTTCTGATAAATTTACTGTTTTCGAATATGTTCAAATGAAATAGAATAATGTTGACTTTATCATTTGCATTATATCATAAACATTAGAAGAACTATTGGCAGTATAAGTAAATAGACAATCGAAACATAGTCCTCTCACCAGTTAATTTGTTTACCGTACCTACCGATGTTCAGTTCAAACAATGTCAGTAGTGGCTGCGTTTCTTACTGGATCAAGCCAAACAGCCTTTGACAGCTCCAAAATAAACGAAGAGACATACACAGGTGACAGGGGATTTCAGCCGTACAATACAGCTTCCCGATAGATAAGTGAGTCCCGTTAAGTCCCGATATAGAAATAAAGATGTCATCATCTTCGTCGAAATACATCTCCAGTTGTCAATCAATAAATACGTCTTACATCTTGACTTATCATCTTGTCTGTTGCCATGGAGATTGGCTTGTAAACGGCCGCGCGTGTGGCCGGCAATCAATGGATCTTGCCGGCCACACGCGCTCGGACTAGTCTAATAGGCATGTTGACCAAATTAAAAAAAACTCTTGTATGACGTTTGGGAGTATCTACTATTATATGAGAAATGAAGTATGCCATTTAAATTTTAAGTTTAAAATTCATGCCAAAACGCTTGGTGGTGTCATAGCGTCCATTCGTGACGTCACGTATGTGTTTGTTAACAGTAAACACTGCGTGTTACAGCAATATATTAATTATTTTAAAAGATAAATATGATTTCTAAATTTTATAAGTGGTGTCAGTGGTGTGCTATCACACACAGCACGTAAATAAGATTGTTATTAAGTTATTTGTATACGTTCTGCTTGTTAGTTGACAAATCAGAGCTGTTCGACTGCAAAATCCTTGTTCCATAACTGACTTTTCTTGATTTTGATATCACAAAACAAGATAACTGTCATCATCGGGAATCACAAAATACTTGGTATAACACTTTAAACAGTAAAGTAATTGGTGTTCAACTTAATATGGCGGATTGCTGTATTTTATATTATTGTTGAATAACTATAATATAATCTCGTTCTAATTATGAAAATAAATACGATTTTTATATTGATACGATGATACGATAAAATTTTCATATCATTTTATCAGATAAATACTTAATTTTAGCTATTCTTGGTTACTGTCATCATGCCAATTTAATTCAAAACACACTTAAGGTCACTGCGTAGAGCACGGAGCGTGGAGCGTGGAGCACTCTGTACACACACACACAATAGGAATACATTATTACGATATGTCATAAATATGATTTTCCTGATGTCTGTCTCTGAGACGATAGAATATGCTGTTTATGAACTCTGAACTTTAGTCTCAACGTAGCTCCATAAACTAAGCTTATATTTTGTAAGGTTTGTGACAATAAATCAGTTTACATTATCAACTTTTGTTGATTAACTTTACATAACAACTTTGTCTCTGAATAATATTGATAGGACTGTGACTCGTTCAAGTCTCAAGTGTCCCTATATAGTGCCGTGGGTCATTTCCGCGGTGTTCCTATCAATGACCATCTAGTTAATAACTGCGCAATTAATACAATTATTTCGATGTTTATAACAAAATGTTCTAGAAATGTTCTCGATCACATTATTACACTAGCAGATAACAAATTTGTCTCGAAGTGTTTGTAAATAAATATTTATACCTATGCTAGATTTAAACGAAACACACAAATAAATACATTAAAATATTAGCCTATTTACATTTGTATTGTATCCTCATGAGAGTACCATACCCGTATAGTTTTATGGAACTAACAATACTTGTAAGGTTATACACACCTCAAGAATGATTGTTAACTCTTTAAAGTCTTTATAGATATGTAAATAATGCAACAATTACTTTGCACGATATCAAACGGATACAACGTATATTTATGGCGTGCAGCGAAATACGGTGTAAATGTTAGCAACGTACAAAACAAGTGTGCGCAGAGATAGCAAAGCGAGGTGTGGCGTGCCCGCGCCGCCACGGGATATATTTAATTTTATCAATGAATTCTGGACAAGACAAGTGCATGGACCACAGACGGCACAGACCGGTTACGCGAGCCGACAGGTGCGCGGCCTGCGCCCGCGCCGCGAAGCGAGCGTTACAATATAAAACACTGTTTTGTAAAAATATCAAATAACTTTAATAAATATCACATTACATAATCTGTGAAGAATTTGTCGTTTAAACATGTAGTAAACTTCACTCAGTGCACATTAATTTACGATATAAGTCTGTCTTTGAATCATTTAAACTTCCTACCCGAACAGATACGAGTAAAGTATCGTCACCAGGACACCCAGCAACACGGGGAACTTCCACGTGTTGACGAACGAGGGCTCTTGTTCCTTACTGTCTACTTCCCACCCCTGATTTCGCTTCGGTCGCTCGATGTGTTCCTCTTCCACCACCTCCCCTACCACGTATTTCTTCATGAGCTCCTTGGCGTCGATGCTGTGGCCGACGTCCTCGAAGTCCTCAGAGGCGTCTTTGCCGACCTGGTTTAAGAGCACTTCGTGTCCACCGGGGTGCTCATCGAGAAATTTCGAAATATCGTATACGACGTTGTCAATAATGAATACACTCTCAGTCTTACTGTTGTACTTGGAGACTTGCTCCCTGGAGAACTTTTTAGTGGCCATTTCGCGTCACCGTGTGTCGTTTGCGGAGCAGAATTCGCTGTACTTGTCAGTAATGAACAAGAGCGCAACCGTGACTGTCTGACCGAGAAGAGAGCGGCCCGCAGCGAGCGAGCCTCGCTCCCCACCGCACCTCGCGCTCTGATAACCACTTATCATTGTTTTATGAAAACAGATAATATTTTTTACATTTATATTGAGTACGATCAATCTCGGTATCTTCATTATATGGATAAGCACTCATTGTACCGATCAAAATAGACATAGTTGATGAACGCACTGCCACGGTCAATGTTTAATGTTCTGACCCTGAGCTTCCTCAGTTTTCATAAACGAATCAACAACTTACTGGCGCATTGAACAGACGAGAATCCGTTTCGTTCTAGTGTGATAAGTTCAAATACTAAAATAGATAAAACAACAAAACAATAGTATATGTGACTCCTGGCTAATTATGCAATAGGCTGAGGTTAACCTTTAATTTCCAATTCATTTTTAAACATCAAGTTCTGTCATTAGCGCCTAATAATTACGGCAAACTAAATTATAACAAAATTTACGGAGCTCAAAGCTATAGGAAGATCGTTTTTTTTTCGAAAGGCGGTCCCCATTTCATGTCATCCATATAGTTTTATATTTTTTTATCATTAACTTCATCTTGATGAAGACTTGAAGACTCAAAGACTTTGAATTGAAGACTTTAAATACTTGACATTGACAGTAATAGCTGATCCGGCTAGTTGCCATCTCATCAAAAGAAGAAGAAGCTTTAGAAATATACAATGAAGTCTCCAAAAAGTTATAATACCAATTATAATACAAACAATAAGGACCAAAAAATATTATAATGTCTGAAGCACGAAGCCACTACCATTTTCGAGATAAAAATAAAAAATATTTACTTAAAAGATACCTACTCCTACAATAGGTACTTCATCATATGCCAACCTATACAGTCAGTCGAGAAATTGGTCAAAACAAGGGATAGATCACAAAACTAACCAGAGATGCCCGTGCCCAATAACTTGCCTCTTTAAATCATAGTCATGAAAATTCATGACTATGATTTAAAGAGGCAAGTTATACTCATATAGTGTTCAAACTGAAGGGAATTATTCGTCGAAAGAATTGCACAACGATTTAGTTACAACGTACAGTCTCGTTGTAACAAATTATTTTTTAATACACGTTGGGAATTTTTAAAACGAACTGTAATATCATTAACTAGATTTGCTCCTTGCCCTATTATTAGTACACTTCTCACTTGGCTCACCGTAAAGTAAGAGTAACACCAATTTTGTTGGACTCTAATCAAATATGATAATGAATATACATATTTAGGGCAAATCATTGCACCGGAAATCAGATGCAGAAAGAAATAAACATCAGAATAAATAAAGCTTGGAAAAAATTGTGGTCCCTAAAAGAAGTCGTGAAGAAGCCACACATACCCCCAAAAGATAACAATACAGTGTTCAACTCATGCATACTAACAAAAAAGAGGGCGAAGGTGTCTGTCAGATTGTAAAGAATTGTCGTGGTGTTTCACCTTTTCTAAGATCGATAAATCTAAATTAAACATCAACTTTGCCTTTGAATTTTCTGAATTTTAGTAGTAGGAAAAAAACCTTTACATTATATAATATTCAATGTTGACGTTATGTGCTTAATCTGTTAACAATTATCTATCGATAATGTTATCACGAAGTGAGTATTATTCGGAACGCATTCTACTTTACTTACTAAAGACCTACATCATCTGGCAATCAGTTATGAAAATAACTTTGAATTCAAAGTCAAGCTGCTGCTTGGTATAATTTAAATCGTTTAAGAAAATACCTAAACTTGAGTGTTAGTGAGAGGTGAGGCAAATTGCTCAATGGGGTCACAAAGTTTTTAAGAGACAACCGTGTGCAGGTAATTTCAACGTTGGTGGCCCCTCTCCACAAAGTGGTGCGACGACATAATAAAAGTCGCGTTAAGCCGTCAGATGCAAGTAGTATGAAAAAATTGCGAGTGGAGTGATGAACGGTGCGTGACTGCCCTCACTGTTGCAGTTAGGGTGCAAGCGTTATCAGTCCTAGAAGCAGTTATCTAAGCAGCAGGCATAAAGAATTGTAAGAAGCACTCGAGTCGAGATATGGGAATCACCATCTGGACTGCGTTTACCGCGCCCAGCTACGCGGTAGAGTCCAAGGTGCGGAAGAAAGCCAACAGTAATGGGCGTTAGAAATTGAGAACCGCGTACGGAAAGCGACCGACGCGAAGATGATATAAGCAAACACCGTGCAATCATTTGTGGACGGCATCAAGGACTCCGAGTTTAGAGCTGCAGTGAAACTTGGCCACCACACTTCACTACGGGAAGTAGTGGCACACGCCCTGGAGGTTGAAACGGTTCGACAGCTATGTGAAGTCTCAGGGTTATCATTTACGTAATGTTATATTTTACATGATTATAGTGATTAAATATTTGTATATAGAGTTTATGTATTTTTTTTATTTATATGTATTTTTTTTGTATTTAATGCTTTGTTATACATTTTTAGTTGTTTAAGTACGTACTTTATGTGCGCCTATCTCACAAGATTTCTACATCAACCAAAGGTTGACAGGTAGAGAATGCCTTGGGCATTCATTCCGCCGATATACAAAAGTGCATAAATAAATAAATAAATAAATTAGAAGTAAAATTTTCTTTTAAGAGGGGTTCCGGGATTGTGTGCTACAGATGTGGTGAGAGAAATGAGAGAAAGATGTGATGAAATGTGGAACCGCTAAGTTGCCAGCTAAAGAGGTCGCAGATATCTCCAACTGAAAACATTATAGGACTAATTGAACGAATAATTACAAAATCTTACTAGAATATGCGACAGTTTGGTTTTACAGAATGGGATAATTCACCGAAAATAGAAAAAGACCAACCAAATTCAAAATGTGTTATTCAATTATGGCACTAAGTGACATTTACGAAAGTTAAATTTAAGGTACCGTTAAAAATCATAGTTTGACGCAAACTGAGGCAACAGCATAATATGCAATATGTATGTACATATATGTATTTTCGTCTGTTCGTTTAGAAGTAGTTTAGAAGTTCTCATAACTTCTAAAATACTTAATATAACTTAACAAATGGGGTTCCTTGAATCCTAACATTTAAATTATTAATCTTAACAAGTTAGCTTTATGTCTATGGCCAGCAACTTTTTATCGGTTACGAAGTTAAAAAAGTTAGATCATCTTTTCATCTTGGATCACTTCCACTGTCGCCTGTGGTATATCTAGGTAGGTAGTCCCTTATGGATGGTTATAACAGCATAATGAATTAGTACGATAGATATCCCGAATTATAAAGACTAAATCTTTGTTTTTTAAAATACGTTATTTAATGAACACTATAAAAGTACGTGATTAAAAAAATAAAGTAATACTAATGTCTCACACTTAACTTCATTATATGATTATGAATTTGCCTACAAATAATTTACCCACATTCAAGGCTATTAGAAATACGAACTCCTGACATCACTCTTCCCGAACGTATTTTGTGATATTGACATTTTTATTAGTAAAATTATGTTACAATAACATAAAAACTATATATAGTTTTGTATGTACTTACGTGTAATATGTTATTCCTTGAGTCTTTTTGTGTAGTTTTGGTGTAGTTTTACAACCATTTAATTGCACAAGACGGGAGTTTGTAGATAAACTTACTGTACGACAACTCGTACAATACTAACGTAAAGTAGCGTAGTTTCTGAGCATGTGTGTGCGTTAACGCATGTATTTACTTGGAAGTAGCCGAGTTTTTTTGCTTTAACAAGAACAAAGGCCTGCGTTATCTACCTTTCTTTATTTGATCTGCGCATGAGACAAATAAATATTTAGGGGTGATGACACGTACTCCTAACCGGTCACTAGTTCACCCCACCAATTACGCAATTACAGATATGGGTAAATACATTATATTATTAGCGTCAATTACTGTCAATTGTTTAAATTTACAATAATGAATAAGAACAATACCAGTTCTCAATGTAAAAATTCAGATTAAGGCCGGTCGACATTTCAACCGTGTTTTGTAATGTATTTTTAATCAGAGACAGGCGTCAAATTCATTTGTTTCCTACCGAACGTGGGGACCGTTTGAGCAGGTAGGTTACGCGTTTTCTAAGTAGGTGCCTAAGTACCAGACCAAAGACAAAGAACGATACGAAACCGACTAAATGTATTTTTATTAGCCAAGACCAGCGTTGTTACCCACGGTACAAGAATAACCGTGGGTAGCATCTCAGGCTGAAGCTAGTCTAAAAAATTTGCCTAAGTTACCCCTTATTTCATCTCCTTCTGCCAGTGAAAGACCCGTCAAAATCGGCTCAACCGTTCAGGAGTTGCTTTTTCAAAAATTGCCTTTTCATTTATATTTAGTAGAAAGCTGTTAATTTGAAACTACAAACAGGCACTTCAATTTCATTTATTTCTATAGATAAAAAATACACACATACATAAGTATTATGGAAGTAATTTATAAATTTTCAATACCGATTGCTTTGTATAATAGTAAATTTGAGTGCATATAGCCTAGCCTTTTTGAGATAGGCCTCTCTAGAAAGGATTTGGATCACTACACACTTACTCGTATACATACTTTGCTCCCCAGTCCCCACAGTTTGACTCAAGTTTTCCTTCTCCTCAGTGAAGTTAACCGTGCAGTTTATACCCTTAGTTGCCGCTTACGACACCCACGGTGTGAATAGGAGTGCTCAAACTACGCATTCCTCATCCATTATGAGGATGTAGAGGAGAACACGGATGTAGCAGAGACTAAAAATTGAAAGCGAATAAAATTAGGATGCGATCGCGGAATCGAGATCAACTACTAGTCTGGCATCACTATTATATACTCATACATTACACTGGTCAACGGTGGTTTTGTTGCCCTTAATGTTAGATTGGTTTGGAGTAGGTACTAATTAAAGGTAGGTAATTGTTGACATGTAGGTACATGTCAACAATTCATGAAACTATTGATGGTTTCAGAAGATTGGCTCTGGTTTTTTTTTCAATTTTTATTTCACATTTTTCCAAAATAATAGTAAATATGAGAAAATCATAACTTATATATTTCTAAATATTGACTTTTTAGTAACAATAATTAATAGTTATTTTAATTTCATATTTATTTCATCAAGAGACATAATAGTTCAAAAACACCTTTTAGCAGCACTTTTACCATTTTTTTTCCTGACAATTAGTTTTCAAAGACCAGCAGTAATCTGTCATCATGTGACAGTCCTATCTACCCTGGTACCTTTCTTCCATCACTTTAAGATCCTGGTTGAAGAGCTCTATAATTTCCTATCCTATCCAGATGATACTATACAATGATACAGATGATGTGATATATTTATAATTTCCAAGAAAATTTTCCACCACCAGCACAAAACTTTTCCAAGCCACACTTTCAAAATTAGTCATACCTTCTGTAGAGTTTGAATCTTTAATTAATGCCCGAATTTGAGGGCCATCGAATATAATAGATAGAGATTCAAAAACAGTGCTACCCGTACAGACGGATAATTTAATACAAGTTCCATAAATTAATTATGTCTGGTGTCAATGAAGCTGAGAAATGTTAGGTTTACTGCATATAATGTTGGGATTAGGATTTCCTAAGGATATGTTAAATATTAGTGTGTAAATACTTACTCACCTCTTTTTATTAAACGTAGGTACGTGCATTGTTAACAGATACGACATTCATTGTTATTGTCGCTTAATTTCAATGTAAATATTTTTTTGTAAATACATACATATTATACATAGAAAACATCCAAACTCCGAAACAAATATTTGCAGATCATACAAACATTTGGTCCGACCCAGGATTCGAACCCGAGACCTCATGGACAGCAGTCGCGTAAGCTACCACTGCGCCACAGAGGCAGTCAAATATAATTCAGGTTTGGACACAATTTCCTTACCATCTTCTACTACTTCAAGTCGTGCAAACCATGATGAGGACCAAAACCGCGGCAATTATATAAAGAAGTATATTCCTCAATTTCAATCGCGACCTTCACCTTGGCGCGTGCCGCAGCAGCAGCCTACGTTATATGCGTGGTTGAGTGACGGGCGCAGCTGATCAAGGCGCCACTCGCTCGAGTCATCTACGGTCAAGTTCATTGCGTCGCCAACGAGGCTACATTTCGAGGACCATAATATTTTATATTTATTGACTTCGGCATGGTAAGTATATAAATACAACAGATGTAGGTATATTTACAAGTACCCACTGAACAATTGCTTTCGACGTGCAAGCTCGACCTTTATTCTTACTTATAATTACACAGATAAAGTGTAAGTAGGGAGGTAGGTATAGAATTGGAAAAAGATAAGTTAAATGCAGTGCGCCGAATATATATATATATATATATATATATATATACGTATGTAGCAGAAGCTGTATTACACAAACCTATATTTTTTTAAAGTAAGCCATTAGTGTAATAATATCTATGGCAATGCTTTACCCATTATGGTTATTACAAGTTTGTAAGACGATCCAGCAAACGACCGGCAGTTAAATGAACGATACCAGTAATCCACTTACGTGTATTTAGCCTTCATCGCGTTCATTTCTTTAGAAGTTGAGACAGTTTCTTTGAATATATAGTACTGTCTAAAGTAGAGCTATGATCGGTCGGCGACAATGAGGAGAGAGGCGCGGCGCGACATGAAGTTACGCCGCCGAGTGGACGACCTTGCGCTGTACATAATCATATGGGAACAACAGTACCACTTGCCTCAGGGTTGGCCGGTGGGCCTCCACGTAATACGCCGTGACGTTGTAGAAAGCTGCCTTCCTTCAGCTCCTACACATTACAGGTTATTAATGTAACTATAATACGTTTTGTATGCCAAGAGTTCCCTGAGTAAAATAAGCAATATGTCGATATTATACGTCACCGTCATGAAAGAGAAATAAGTACCTACACCCATATATTATAGTGTTCGTTTAATTTGCTTGTCATTAACAATCGTTTTAAATAGAAATTACAATAGAATAGATTTTAGGATAGCGATTTTATTTGAATACGTTAATTATAAAATGGCAGACTACCACGTGTATTTACGTATCGGTAATGTGTTTACTAGTATTTTAACGAGCCGAGAAGAGCGGTTCACCTTGAGCCTGGCCTAGACTGCGACCACCCCAACCCCAGCCACGGCCATCCGGTACATTCAACGCCTTTTCTTTCTCACTAGTACTTCACTAACAGACTTGGCCGAAATAAATATTGAAGGTACTAAGAAATAAAAATCGGTATTTATTCCAATACTCTTTATTCCCAACCGTTGAGGTGTTTGACTCAAATGAAAGGGCGTTGATACATATTAGATGTTAGATATTACAGCGTGGATACAGTGCGCACCCGGTCCGGCGTCCCAGCGCGCCGCGGCGCTCGCTCGCTGTGTAGTACCTGTGTTCAGCTCGTAGCGCGCCAACGACTGCCGCCATTTCGCCAGCGCGGGCCCGGCACCGACCTGCTGCTTCCAGTACAAGCGCCATGGATCGACGAGTATCAATTACAAGATATCATCTTACCCCAACCCGAGAATTGACACGTTAATGTAGCACATAGGGTTTTTGTATGTATTGGTGGTGAGGTAGTTCCTATTCTAATGAGCCTTTTCGCTGGGCTGGACACTCATCTTAAGACAAGAAATAGGAATAAAAAAGTATGCCGAATAACCCTAGTACTACAGGTGGGCCCCAAACGTTGAGAATGAAGCCAAGGGAAGGTGGGTCCGTCTCCAATTGAGGGTATGCCTCCTTTTTCCTGACCTCCCACCGGTCTGCATCTACCACCTCACCGATCTCGAATTTCTTTCGCCATTCGATGGCGATGTCGCTGTGACCGACATCAGTGAAACATTTAGACGCATCCTTGCCAAGATTCTCGAGCAGCACGTCCACTCCTCCCGGATGGTCTTCAATAAAGTTGGTAATGTCGTAAACGACATTGTCGATAATTATGTTGGCATTTTCGCGGGTATTACGCGTCGCGATATTCTGTCGCGAATATTTACCGACAGACATCTTGTATGCGGGCACTGCTCGCGGCGTCTGCTCGGGAACTGTCGGGTGGGCACGGGGTGTGACTCGTGCGCGGCTCGGGGGTCGCTGGCTCCAAAGCGGACCTTCACCTCGCTCTTGACCGAGTGACACAGATCTTGCACAAAGCACTCTCACCCGCACGGTGCCGTGACGCTGCTTAAGTACTTATTCCCGGCGACGCTGCCCCACGCCTCGGGCACCCGTTACACGATACCCTACGCTCTTAGTATCAACGGCAGGCTACTTCATGCTGTCCATATGCTCTATGGTCAGTAGCGAACACCAGACGTAGAGTATTACTTACATACATTTATTTCCCCTAAACGGATAGTTTAGAAGGGATTTCATAAATCAACTACTGAGGTAATTATATGCAATGTTTAATTCATCTGAACTGAATATCTCTTCAATTAGCCTCAATATTGTTATAAAATAGCTGATCCCGCTTCGTTAATCGCTGGTAACACACACTGTGGGGCAAAGCTAGTCTAAAAAAGTAGCCAAAGATACTCCTTATATCAGCTAATTGCTAGCGATCCAGCCGTCAAAATCGATCCAGCCATTCCAGACATTAGCCGGAATAAACGGAGAGACAGACAAAGAAATAATTGATTTTCAAAGTTTTTAGCATATATATTGTTAAATGCATTTAGTGAAAAGCTGTTATTTGAAGTTATAAACAGACTTTATTTGTTTTATTTCATTACGCAGAGAATGCAACGCTATAAGATAATAAATATTTTTTCATCCAATAACTTTTAATACACTGAATAGATAACTTTGTTCTGTGTTTTAAACAACATAAATAACATTCAAACATTACAAAACGGCTCACTATCATAGCTTACAATTTTAAGAGAAAATGTTGCTTTAAGCCCGCAGTTTTTCACAATTTTATATTTAATTAGTAACTGCCACTTGCATCTAAGACAGATAATGTAACATTTAACTGAACATGTCGACGTGCCTCTTTCAAAATCTCTTCCTTCGCCGCTGTAGGTTCGTCTATGGCAGGTTATCAATGTTGCTGGACGAGGCGCGCTTTCTGCCCGCATCGTCCGGCACCTCAGCGAGGTTTGCCCCGACCTGTCGGACGCCCAATTCGGGTTCCGAGAGGGGCGTTCGACGGTCGATGCCGTGATGCGCCTGAGGGCCGTGACCGAAGAGGCGGTGTCTCTCGACATCGCCAACGCCTTTAATAGTCTGCCATTCAGCTGCATCAGGGAAGCACTCCAGTACCACGGGGTGCCAGAGTACTTGAGGCGGCTAGTGGCAGACTATTTGGAGGAGCGTATCGTCGTGCACGAGGGTCGAGATGGCGCCTTGAGGCGGCGACCCATGTCGTGCGGCGTTCCGCAGGGGTGTGTCCTTGGACCACTCCTGTGGAACGTGGGGTACGACTGGGTCCTCAGAGAGCGTCTCCCCCCCGGGCTGGGCTTAATTTGTTACGCCGATGACACGTTGGTCACAGCCCGGGGGGCAAACTTCCAGGAGGCGGCGTGCTTGGCCACCAGGGGAGTTTCTCTGGTGGACGGGCGCATCGAGGCGCTGGGCTTGCGGGTGGCTCTGAACAAGACGGAGGCCCTATTGTTTCATGGGCCTCGTCGCGGGCCGCCCTCCGGCGCCTCCATAGTGGTCAACTCGGTCCTCGTACCGGTTCGGGCCCAGATGAAGTATCTGGGCCTGATCCTCGACGGTAGGTGGCTCTTCGACGAGCACTTCCGACTGACGCAGGTGCTTTCCGGGCACGGTTCCTTGCTCGGTCGCGCGGAGGGAATAGAGTCCCGCCTGCCACCACTGCGACTGCAGTGAGGACTCGGCCCAGCACACGCTGGCGGTGTGCCCCGCTTGGGCGACGCAGCGCCGGGCCCTCACTGCAGTCATCGGAGGAAATCTCTCGCTGCCGGCCGTTGTACGCTCCATGGCCGGCGGTGAGAGCAGTTTTACAGCGGTCACGACCTCCTGCGAGGAAGTCATCTCGCGGAAGGAGGCGGCAGAAAAGGCCCGGGGGGACGACCTCCAGTCGGACCCGATCCGTCGCCGACGAACCGGGCAGCGGAGGCGCGCCTATCGCCGCCTCATGCCGCCCTGAGTGTGGCCGCGGATGGTCGGGACGGGTTTTCCCCTCCATCCGCTTCACAGGCCAGCCGCGAGGGGGCGACGTTACGCGTGTGCCGTACGTCGCCTAAATTGAGAGTTTTACCATCAGACGGCGGAGTCCGCTTAAGTGCGGGCAGGCGCTGGGAGGGGTCCGGATGGCGTAAGAAAGCGGTTCCCGGGTCTCTCCCGTTTGAAGTTCAGCCGTATCGTATCGTATCGCTTAAAGAGGACCCCGACCTTATTTGAAAAAAGGCTCAGAGAAGGATAACTTTCAAACAAATACGATTGGCCTGATTAACGCTTTTACACGTCAGTCAAAGCAGTGACTGTCGTAGAACTGACAGCCAGAACGCGACTGAACTAAAGTAAGTACATATGCTAATTTACTTGACATAAGATCAACGATTGTCTAATGTATTCGGAATTATTTAGTACGCGTGTTAAGCAAGAACCCAGTCATTACATATACATTCTATTCTATGTAAAACTGTACGACCTGTACGTCTCTAACCAGTAAACTACGTTGTTACATACACAAATTGTGTTTTCCCGTTTACAGTTAATAAGAAATATATTCTTTCATCGCACTAGATGAATCTATTGTTTCTGAAACGTTCATTTGTGATAGTGATTTCATTCTTAAGTAGATACCTACCTACTTTTGAATCGCGTTTTGCGTTAGTTTTATTTATTTATTTATCTTCATTGCGTACATATTACAAAACATTGAATAAAAAAACATTAATACAACAATTGGCGGTCTTATCGCTCACGGCGATCTCTTCCGGGCAACCATATCATGGACATTAGGTGTTTATAATTTTTAGTGTTTATAATTGTAGTAGCACACACAAGTAACACAATTACTACAATAAGAACTCAAGATATAAAAAGGAAACAAAAAAGAGAAAACAAATAAAATAAAAATAGTAATACTCATAAAAATAACGAAATAGAGGAGGTTTATACCTGCTTAAACACACACTCACTCTCCATACACGTGTATTATGAAGCAAATATACACAAGTTACGGCACACCGCAAGTTACGGCTAGACTCGCATCTGGTACAACTTGAGGAGGAACTTGGGTAGATTAGGTGGCACATCTAAGGGTTATGTGAAGTCCGAAGAGAGGGGGAGGATACCATTATCCTCGACTCAGGCCACCTGATGTACTTCCGCGAGGGAGACGAACGATCTCAAGGTGGCGTGGAGTTTCTGGTAAACAAGTCGCTTTCTGGCAACTTTGTGGAAATTTCCAGTGAGTCGAACAGGGTAGCTTACCTCATTGTCAAGCTTACCGAGAGGTATAGCCTCAAGGTAATACAAGTTTACGCACCGACTTCGGCTCACTCGGACGATGAGGTGGAGGATATGTTCGATAACATATCGAGGGCCCTCCAATCCACTTTTTTTTTTGACGTGGTGGAATGCCTTTACGCGCTTCGCTCCCCCCTGCGGGTACAGGGGGTTCGCTTCGTGTGGGACTCCTGGCTGACACCAGCCAGACTACCTACTAAACCACCACGGTGTGCCACTCTGCGCCTGAGACGGGAGGGATCCGGGAACCGCTTTCTTACGCCATCCGGACCCCTCCCAGCGCCAGCCCGCACTGAGGCGGGCTCCGTCTCCGATGGTAACCTCTCATGGTGGGCGACGTACGGCACACGCATTACGTCGCCCCCCCTCGCGGGTGGCCTCTAAGCGGATGGGGGGGAAAACCCGTCCCGCCCATCCGCGGCCACACTCAGGGCGGCATGAGGCGCTGGTAGGCGCGCCTCCGCCGCCCGGTTCGCCGGCGGCGGATCGGGTCCGAGTGGAGATCGTCCTCCCGGGCCTTCTCCGCCGCCTCCTTCTGCGAGATGACTTCCTCGCAGAAGGTCGCGACCGCGGTAAAACTGCTCTCGCCGCCGGCCATGGAGCGCACGACGGCCGGCAGCGAGAGATCTCCTCCGATGACTGCAGTGAGGGCCCGACGCTGCGGCACCCAAGCGGGGCACGCCGCCAGCGTGTGCTGGGCCGAGTCCTCACTGCAGTCGCAGTGGTGGCAGGCGGGACTCAATTCCCTCTGAAAGGGTCCCGTGCTGCCGCCCTGCCCACTCGAGGATGACGGGCTGGAGCGCCTCCACGGTGGCGAAGCCAGCACGTGGAGCCTCCAGCCGCGACGACCACCGTACCATAGTGGCTCGACGGGGCCCTCCAATCCACTACTAAAACCCCCTACAACATTGTATTATATGGGTGACTTCAACGCCAAAGTGGGAGTACAAACCTGCGGCGAATCGGTAATAGGATCCCATGGATTTGAAAACAGGAATCATAGGGAACAAATGCTCATCAACTTTCTCGAGCGGGAGGGGCTGTTTTTGATGAACTCATTTTTCGAGAAGCGGCCCCAAAGTAAGTGGACGTGGAAAAGCCCGGACGCTATGACCAAAAATGAGATCGATTTCATCATGACGGACAGGAAGCACATATTCAGAGACGTTTCAGTGCTCAATAGGTTTAACACCGGTAGTGATCACCGACTAGTCCGAGGTTCTCTGAATGTCAACTTCAAGGCTGAACGTGTCCGCATGATGAAGTCCAGGCTCCGACCAACTCTGCTCCAAGTCGAGATGGGATCTGAAAAATTCCAGTCAAATCTGGAAAACCAATTTGTTGCCATGGAAACCACAAGAGACGTAAACCAGAACCTTGAAAATGTGGTTCGAATCCTCAGGAGTGAAGGTACGAGATTTTGTCAAATGTAGCGTAAAAGCACGAAGTCGAAACTCTCAGAGAGGACTGCATCGAGGAGTGAGGCAAGGGGACGTTATATCCCCGAAATTATTCACTAATGCAATGGAGGACCTGTTTAAGACGCTGCACTGGAAAAGGCGCGGTATCAACATCAATGGCGAATACATCTCTCACTTGCGATTTGCAGATGACATCGTCATCATGGCAGAAACGCTGCAGGACCTACAACAGATGCTGAACGACCTTGCTGACTCGTCTTTGCGCATTTGCCTACGGATGAACTTCGACAAGACCAAGGTCATGTTCAATGAACATGTACTACTGGAACCAGTTGCGGTACACGGTGCCGTTCTCGAATTTGTTCAAAAATATGTATACCTCGGGCAGGCTTTGCAGTTAGGTAGAAACAGCTTTGAAGACGAGGTGAACAGGAGAATTCAGCTGACAAAGACAAAGAACAAGGGTCATCGACATAGCCCACAGGATTAGCAAGCTGAAGTGGTAGTGGGCTGGCCGAAGAATCGATTACCGTTGGGGTAAACGAGTTCTTGAGTGGAGACCGCGTCTCGGCAAACGTAGTGTAGGACGTCCACAGGCCAGGTGGAGCGATGATTTGCGCTGGATGCGAGAAGCCATAGATCGAACTAAGTGGTGTGAAATTGGAGAGACCTATGTCCAGCAGTGAACTGCGATAGGTTGATGATGATGAATAATAATAAATATAACGAAATAGAGGAGGCTTATACCTGCTCAAACACACACTCATTCTCCATACACATGTATTGTTAAGCAAATATACACCAATATGAATAAATATACAACAAAAATATCGACCTATAAATATCCTAATCAAGTATTCACAGTGACAGGTAGTACTTCTTCACCAGCTTTTTAAATAGAGTCAAGGTTTTTGCTTGTCGAATGGTCTCAGGCAAGTTGTTCCAAAGCCTTACTGCTTGCATAGTAAAAGATTTGTCTAAAAATTGAGTGCAATGTGTTGGCATTTTTAGTATTAACTTTTCCGATGATCTCAGGTCCCTGCAATGTGTATTTTTTAAGAACTGAAATCGTTCCTTGAGATAAAAGGGTGTGTGAGGATGAAACAGAACACTGTGTAAAAGAGAAAGAATATACAGATTCCTGCGAAAGCGTATTGGAAGCCACTTGAGTTTAGAACGAAACTCTGAGATATGATCATATTCACGTAATGCAAATATAAATATAATGCAAAGGTTTTGGAGTCGCTCAAGTTTGTTCAGTTGGTTTTCGGTGAGATCCAGATAACTGACATCGCCATAGTCAAGGGTGGAAAGCGAAAGTGATTGTGCAAGTGACACTTTAGTATACATTTGTAGAAAGTTCCGTAGCCTACGCAGGGATCTTGCTGCCGCAAATAGTTTCTGACTGACTTCCGCAATCTGAGGGCTCTAAGATAAGAACTTATCCCAAGTTTTTTATTTTTCGCTATATGGAATAACTGGACCACTGCAACAGACAACTGGCACCTGCTAACAAATTATTCTAGAGTGCAGCCTAGAACTAACTTCTATAATAATTTGTGTTTTAGTTGGATTAACACTTAGTCCATAGTCCTTACTCCAATTGTAAATTCGCATTATATCCTGATTGATGATGTCTACTGCTTGCGTTTAGTTGTACCGAGTAGCTTGTAAGTAAATTTGTAGATCATCTGCGTAAAGATGGTAGGAAGAAAGTAATCGATTTGTGATCGAGTTAATAAAAACTACAAAAAGTAACGGGGACACCACGCCGCCCTGAGGTACACCTGCAGATGTTGTGCGCCAAGAGGAGTAATCGTTTTCAATACAAGCACTCTGCTGGCGACCATGCAGGTAGCTATGAAACCAGTCAATTGCCGGTGGAGATATGTTCAGAGAGCACAGTGCACCCAATAAGACATCGAAATCAACAGTATTGAATGCATTGCTGAAGTGTAGCAAAACCAAGACCGTTAGCTTTCCATCATCCATCCCAGACCTAACGACATCCGTAATATGGACTAGAGCTGTGGTTGTACTATGACCAGGACGGGAACCCGACTGAAAAGGATTAAAGAAACGGTTTCTAGAGAGAAATGAGCTCAGCTGTATGTGGATAAGACGCTCGAGGACTTTAGAGAAAAAAGGAAGGATAGATATGGGACGGCAATCAGTGTTGGAGGACGGATTACATTACTTAGGGAGAGGAATTAGTTTACCCATTTTTCATGCAGATGGAAAAGAATTGGTGGATATGGAGTAAAGTTTATCCCCAAGTTGTTATAAAATATTTCTTAACTTTTTGATAAAATTTATTTTCTGCTTTTAGAAAAATTTCTATGAATTACATAGAATTTGGAAAATATTTTGTTAATACATGTCATGACTGAGCATAGGCATATTGTATTACAGCGTCGTGTTGCTGAAGGCTAAATTAATTGTTCATTTATATTTACTTCTTTGATCTTATGGCCCTCTATTAGATGGCATAAAATGAAAAACGATGGACCAAGAATCATTTATTTAATATCTTTTTCTTGTATTCAAGGACTGCATTTTCTATTCTTGGTAATAATTTTAATATTTTGTAGGAAGGTGTGTCCTTGGATATGAGGTGATGTTAAATAATTATTTTTAAAGTCACATCGACTTCTAAATGACACTGTGAAGCACGACTTAACAAACAAAGTGGGGACTCTTACAATACTCGTAACACTCAATAAATCTCACGTAAATGCAGACCGACGGCGCGTTAGTGGCACGCCATAGCTGCATAGTAACTAATTGTTTGAAGATGATTAAAACGGCAAACCACTTTTACTTATCTAAATTTATATGAGATTCTACACAATAGGTATACATGAGTATGTACTATATATTATAAAGGATCACATATATAATAAAGGAATAGACATCTTCACCGATTCTGTAGATCTTTTATCTGTTTGATAAGTTATCATATTACTTTTTGTACATAAATTATTAGAAAGTACTTCTTCGTAATAAAATTAATGCTATATATTCGTATTTATTTAATCACTATTTCATTATTTCAATATTATATTTTATTGGTCAGCTATAAGTACCTACATACTGCTCAGAACTAAAACTCATAAATTAAGGGCGGTATTCTACTCGTTGCATATTCACGTGAAGACCTTAAGATCCACATAAAGACAGGGTGTGATTAATTTTGATTGGCGATTCTTACATTACAGGTTTCATTAGGGCACTATAAGTGTTCTTAATAAAATAAAATAATGGGAATATTATAAAAAATGCAACCAACGTGAATGCAACCCAACTACCTATCTCGTTGCCAATTTACAACTTTCTACCGGTTCGGTCATCTGGAACTGGGTTAGAATGTTGATCTATAGGTGAGTCAGTGATAAGATTGCCAATTTTTGGACTTTAATATCTAAATAGCCGTTTGAGGTGTGTTTATGAAAATTAGAAGACATGTATCTCGCAAGTCTTAATATATGAGCCAAATTTGAAATAGTTTGTGTGTAATAAGGATGTCAAAAGTAGCTCCAAATGGTTGGTGTAATAATACACACGATGTTTTTCGCTAGTTCTGTTAGCTTCAACTTGGTTGACACGCTACCGTCTGTCTTAACAAGATAAATAGTAAATTCCGTACTATATTATTTGTCGTAAGGTTTAGTCAGCGTTTGCAATGTAAGCACTCAAAAACATGATTTCTACAATATCACCATTCAAATATTAATTGAAATTTTCAAGTTTTCTCTACAACCTGTACCTTCCTATTAAATAACACCACCTATTGGTGAACACTATATTACAATCAGTTGCAATTTAAAAGATCTAAGAGCACAATAATGAAAACAACTTCATTTAATACTATGCTAAGACAGACTACTGCTGTGCTAGTGCCGAACGAAATTCAAATCATGAAGGCTGGACTCACTCATAGAATAGAAGTCATTTCATGTTGTACTTATAATCATATGATATATTTACCAAATTATAGAGTGAAGTCCTTGGGGCAAATATTGGGTATACTTTTAGCCGTTTAAGCTGTTAGCGCCTTACCCACTTTTGATTTATATTTTCTTTTTGCAATGTTAGTTTATATTATATACTATATTTGAACACAGTTAAAAGCCTAAATATTGCATTGTTTACACGCTTCTCAGCGCAAATCAACAGTATTTTACTTCAAGGCAGAAATATGTAGACATGTTGGTATATACATATAGAAAATATAGGTAAAAATAAGGTTGCAAAAAGCAAAATTCACAATTTTCTTTCTATCGTCCATTTATCCGAAAGGTAACCGACGTGTATTTCACTATATTGAGTAAAGCCATTTATTAAGCATGCAACCGATGTAGGATTGTGATATCTAAGATTTCGGAAAAGATGTTCAATGCGGCAACTCAAAATGCTCAACATTACGTGTAAAACATCTATTCAAATTTATATCAGCAGACATGTTGTTAGCAATCAAAGCTGTAAAAATATCTACTACTACTATCTACTACTACTAAACTATCAGTTGTCAATATGGTGTTAGCTGACGTTCATTATTGTTATCAAATAGGTTGTTCAATGGTATCTATGCATGCAAACTAAACAAAAATATATTTTCAATGAAGAAAAATCAACTTTGTGTACTTTGCAGAATAATTGAAAATGAAAAAACAAATCAAACAATCTAAGTTTCTTAAAAATTTAAACCAATAAGGACACCATTAGTAATTTCAGTTCACTATCTCTATTAGGATTCAAAGAAAATCTTCTGGATAGTTTATACAATAATTCGACTATAGGTAGGTATAAACGAACATTCTTCGTAAATTAATATCTTATCCGTAGTAAATTATTCACTGGCCTCATAAACGTATAACCACCGAGCCGAGGCATTATTTAATTTAAACTCACACAAAATAACATAACGTTACGTAACAACTAACAAATTTAATCAGCTAACTATTTAATTAATGTGTCCTATTACTATAACATTTGTACAAAGTGCCTGTTAATAACCAATAGATCACAACGCGACACAGGGCTCCCTCGCTACGGCGGCGGCTGCTTCAAAGATACCGCGTGTGACGACGCGACGGTAGGTAATATAAGTCCACTCCAGACTCAACAGCCGCCGATGCGTTCCTGGAGCTCCTCCCAACTGCCGAGGTAGGCCTCCGCGGGATTTAGTGGGTAATCCCATACACGCCCTTCATCTCCCTACGTAGGGTATGGAGCGAAAAGTATTCTCCGCGTATAAAAAAAGTTATATGGGTTGTTAACCTAACAACATCTTGTAGTAAAGGTTGCCTGGAAGAAATTGCTTTTTAGCGATAAGGCCGTCATTTGTACACGGTGATTCAATTGATGTATTACGTAAACTATATATTTATGTAAACTGTTATATCTGTTGTACAATAAAGTGTATTGTATTCTATTCTATTCTATTCTATTCTAAATTTCAAAAACGAAAAATAATGTGATATGGCTAAAATTGAAATTCAAACTATTGTTTAAAGTTAAATTTAAAACACTTATTAATTTTGAGCTATTCAATCGCCGCCATTTTGCGCGCGCTCTTGTTGATGTCATTGGTTTCAGTTACTTTATACTTATTCATAGTTTTAATTGCTACAAAAATCACATAACAAGTTAAAAAATTTCTTACTAGTATTGTATGGTATCGGAGTAAAAACACTTAGGAACAATTTTAATGAGATATTGTCATGTACAGGTTATGATTTGTTGTAAGTACTGTTTAATGTTATAGTTTTTTTATTTATAAATAAGAATAAAAATCTATGTTATGAACTAAAACTAGAATAGAATAGAATAAACTTTATTGTACACCAGTTAAAACAGTTTACATTCAGAAGCATAACATATAAACGACCATGTACAAATGGCGGCCTTATCGCTAAAAAGCAATTTATTCCAGGCAACCTTTAGATGGACAAATTGACTGTAGAAATTCGAAGTCATGGGTAATTTGGTGTTTTAAAAAATAAATAAATAATTAAAGGAAATCATTCAATTAAGATAAATACTTACAATAATGTTATACATTAATACAGTCAAATAAATACATAAATATATGCAATATCTATACTTTCGATATTAATGAATGAAAAATAATAATAATAATAAAAAAATAACATTTTTGGAAAATCAGAACTTAGAAAGATAGGTAGTGTTCTTTGAGCATTTTTTTGAAAATGGTAAATCATTTCACAGTCGGGCCGCCTGGACAGTAAATTACTTATCATAAAACCTGGTGCAGTGATAAAAACCCAATTGCTTGCTTGAAAACCTTAGTGTTTAATAAAATTAACTTAAATGTCAGGCTGCAACGTGTGAATGTATGTATGTGTTGTATATAATGTTCTCAAAAGTGTTAGGCCCTGTTAATGTTACATTGCTACTGTGTGGTAAATGTCACACAATTATCCACATTTGTATGTAATTTGTACTTATACCCTTGTATAGTGTTGTTATTTGTTTACCTAAGTTAAAAAAAATAAAAAATAAAATTGTATATTTAGTCGCTATTTTCTAAAAGTAGTAACACAATGTTACAATCGGTCAAATGTCCCTCTATCGTGACTGATAGACATCGATGACTGTATATTAGTTAAAATTTAGAACTTCTCTAAATAACTACACTTAGTAAAAGATTTGTAAAAACTGATGTATGTAGCTACCAAATTTTTACCTTTCTAGTTCACAGTATTAAAGAGCTAGAACTTGAAAGGCGGTTCTTTAATCGATCACCTTATGTTGAGTTTGGATGGAGACCACCGTGTTGTGTGGAAGTTTTGTATCTTTCTAGCGAACGATTGTAAATTCAACTTCTGGTTTGTAAAAGAATTCTTTCAAAAAGTTTTAATCCATTAAAAGTGGCCCTTCAATTGAAACGATTATGACCGAAAAATAATAATTTACAAAACATCTTGAATTTAAATAGATTAGTGCTGCAATCTTGGTAGTCTTTTCTTACTACTTTACAAAACATTTTCAAAAAATGTACAGTTTCCTTTCAAAATAGTAATGAAATTAATCGCTACATACTGACCATCAGCCTTCGTTTTCTTAAACTTAACTGAAACCGTCTTAATGACAATGACTTTTGTTTTCTATGGATGCTTAAATACCATTAAACAACCTTTTTGATAACATTAATATAAAGAATGTCAGCTTACACAATATTGACAACTGATAGTTATGATATTTTGACCACTTTGAATGCGTACAATATTTTAAGTGTCATGTCTGCCAATATAAATTGATGTTTTTAAGATAATTTTGAGCACTTTTAGAGCACAAATCAGTATGACATACCACAATTTTACAGTCAGTAGAGGTATCTACATAAACGAAATGAAAGAGAGGTTCAAAAACACAAAGCAGTCATGAGAACTTCCTACAGAAGCGAGAACTTAGACTGTAAATAAACAGTTGTTATTTTTGACACTCTATAATTAGAGTTGTATATTGTTTGAGCTTAAAATTACACTGAATTTGCTGTTATTACCAGCTGCGCCCCGCGGCGTTACGTGCGCTGCGCGGGGAACAGCTAGTCTTAAATAAAAGAGCCTCAGTGAGATATTGGACGCTAACTTGGCGTCCGGACCCTTCCCTGAGTGCTAGAAGAGCGGGAAGCTGGTCCTACTAAGGAAACCGGGATGGTCTGCAGATTCGGTCGCGACCTATTGGCGCATAGTGTTGCTGAAAGAGGCGGGCAAACTCTATGAGATGGGCCCCGATCTATCGGACGACCAATCCGACTTTCGAGAAGGGCGTACGACAGTCGACACTGTGTTGCACTTAAGGGGCTTGGCCAAAGAAGCAGTAAGCTATGGCAGCGTGCTTTTGGCGGTGTCGTTAGACATCGCCAACGAATTCAGTAGTCTGCCATTTAGCTGCATAACAAAAGCACTCCACTACCACGTGGTGCCAGAGTACCCGAGGCGGCTAGTGGTAGCCTATTAAGAGGAGCGTACCGTTATGTACGAAGATGAATATGGCATCCTGAAAGAGTGGCCCAAGAGTAATTCCTTACGCCGATGACAATCTGATCATAGCCCGGGTTGTAAGCTTCCAAGAGTTGTTCGGCTCTGCCTCTGCCCTTGAGCCACTTTTGCTCAATTTGTGCGGAGCCAGCGTCGTGAATAGACAGCTGTACATGGGGCTTGTCCGGTCAATAGCACTATTGGCACTGTATGATGCACCGGAAAACGAAACACGAGCGCTTCTAACAATTCTTTGAATCCACTGCCTGAACTAGGTGTACTCCTAGGACTGACGACCGTTTGCAGCCGTGACAGTCTGGAACTACTAATTGAATGCGGTCTGTAAAGTACTACCATATGTGTAATAATATTACACATATGGTACTACTGTCATATTTAAGCATTTTCACTCTGTCTGTTTGTACTGAGCGAGCTACATCCGACCAAGCCGCTGCTGTACTCATGTAAACGCGCGACCCTCTTCTACAAGTTCATCATAACAGTCTTTATGTTGTCCATATCAACACTTGGGCAGGTGACGCGTTCCTTAACCACGTCCACGTCCTTCCATCGCAGTTGTTGGCCATCTTTTGTTTCTTGTTGCAGACTGCTTCTTAACTCGTAAACTTGTCGTCCAGCTGGTTTTGGTCATTATGTATAGTCGTAAGCTTGTTGTCAAGCTGTTCTTTTATGACAACCATCATCTTTAACAGATCCACTAAGTCAGGTGTGGGCATGACCGTGGTGGTGTGGACATCCGGAATTTGTTCCGTCACTCTGACTCTCCCTTTGAGTGTGGCCTGTTGAGCTTAACAGTAGGTGAGGCGCTTTCCTCCATAACTGCTGCTCCCGCTGGTCTCCTTTCATTCGCTGGTACCGTCATCTCTTGGAATCAGGGCCGCGCCGCCCTTATGTGGGAAGTGTGCGGCGCTCACAGATACCAAAACAGAAAAGCGAGTACAGTGGAAATAGTACAAATAATATAGTTTAAGTATGTTTATATTCTAGCACTTTTTAGTCTTTTATTGTTTTTAATCAGTGTTTACGTAATAGTTAAATCGATATTATTAGAAAAAGTCAGCTATAAGTGTACAATTAGATATAAAATAAAGCGGCTCCCGTTCCTTATCATCCAAGGTCGAGTTGAACGCAAAGTGTTTTGCCAGAAGATCGACTTTCTCCTTTACGTCATAGGCCAATACATATTATTTCCCAAGTGCAAAGGTGGAAGGGATGGCTAACAGTAATTCCCTTCGATAGCCTTGGTAAGAGACCAGACTGCTCGAGTTCTCGAAGGAAGATGCTCAAGCCTCTCACCAACGCTAGCAAGTTCCGAATTCGCCCTTGCAATGACTCTTTTGAAAGACCTGGAGGCAAAGTTGTACTCCTTTTTAGTGCGCTGGTATTTTGATCCCGTACCGCCACTGCGTCAGCTCAGTTTTGGTAAGCCTCTTGCTCTTTCTCATTTTTCTCTTTTATCGTCGAGGTTAAAATGATTAGTGTTGAATACAGCAACTCATCACCACCACTACTACTACAAAAAGGGGAAAATTCATTAGAATGCCTGTATGAAGTTCTGAGAATTCAATTTATATACATGACTTCGGTAAACTCGGTATTTTTTTTAATACAGCTTATATTTTTTTAATGAAATCCAATGCTTCTTTGTTACAATATAGTTTGTGAGATGTATCCCACAAACATCAAAATTTTATCTCTAAAACTTCTACAATTAATGTTTTAACACAATATTAATTGTTGCGCTCGGATGGCATTTTGTTAAATGTTGTTTGCTATAAAGTACATTTACGACTAAATCACCTCACGGTTCGGTGATTTAGAAAAATGGCTTCACTAATTTTGAAGGGCCTTACACTAGCAGATACCTGATGATATAAGGAGTAACTTAGCCTAGTTTAATTCAAGACTAGCTTTATCCTGCGGCCTATGGTTGTTAAATGGTTGTAAAAGTGGTAAAATGGAACTAAAAATATACTCCGCTGATGACGTCAAGTCAGTAAATGTTGTGCTATACGTTTTTTGTTGATGTTGCATAATCGTGAAAAACAAATATCGAATGATTTTGCTTATGTAACAATAATAGGTAGGTAGTTAATAAGCCTGTATATACATGAGCAAATATTTTCATGTAAATCCGTCTGTACTATATACGAATTGCACTGGAAGGACCAAGAAATAAAGGTTCTTTCTTTAAACCAGGGAAACATAGAGCGGCAAGACCTACAAAGGAATTGGACGATTTTGAATTGTGAGTAAAACTTTATATTTTTTTAGCTGACATGAAATACACTGAGTAACATTAAAATATTTGTTTAGGTACCAACTCTTCGGAACCCTTTGTCAGAGGTTAGAGAAGAATTTGGATTCAATGGAAGCCTTGAACACTTGCAGAAAGCTAAAAATAATAAAAAATACCTATTTTACTATTTCTACTCAGAAGTTTCATTATTTATTTTCATATCTTAAACAATATTTTGCAAGTGAGAGTGCAGTGAAATCACTTTTGCAATTAAAATTTGTATTTATATGAAAGTATTAAAAAACGTTATTCGTACTATATAGGCTGGTCATATGAACGATATTGGTGCTAACAATATTTTCATGACACCTTTGCCAAGCTTTATAAGAACATTACCGGTATTATCTATTTATTTATTTATTTACCACTTTATGCTCATTTGTACATTGGCGGAATTAATGCCCAAAGCATTCTCTTCCAGTCAACCTTAGGGTGGTGTAGAAATCTTGTAAAGTAGGTGATGCACAGAGGTTGAGGTCCGTATGAAACTAACTGCAAAAAGTACACAAAAAATGAAAGAAATTCTTAAACATACATAAATACATATAGGACACATATGTCTTAAATACACACAATTAAATACACAAATATATGCGTATATACATACAAACAACTATATTAGTACACTATTAAAACTTGAATATATACCAATTATCGGTTAGTAGTTTCTGCCATTTCGTTAAGAAGAAGCTCATGCACCTTCTTTTTAAAGGTATTAGTTACGATGGAAGATAAAGAAGAATATTTATTTGTTATCATGCCGGTTTCCCACATATTTTATCAGCAAGAACGTATTCATTTCTATGCCAAGGATAACTTACCTACAAAAAATACTTTTTACAATTTACCATATATACTTTAACTTAAATACCCGATTGTATCTGGGCGTAATTTACGAATCCAAAAAGTTGACAGTATAGTGACAGATGACAGTGGTGACAAATTCGTGTTAGACGTCACTGTTGTTTGATATATTTACCACGATACAACACAACTCAGGGCGAAAGACGGTCACCATTTCATGTCATCCACATTTTTTATATTTTTTATCATTAATTCCATCGCGACGAAGACTTGAAGACTCGAAGACTCAGAATTGAAGACTTGAAATACTTGACATTGGCAGAAATAGCTGATCCGGCTGATTGCCATATCATCAAAAGAAGAAGAACACAACTCAGAAAAAAGCTACAGGATTTGAAAAATACTTTATTTTAACCATTTTTGTGTTACAATAGTAAGCGTTGTATTGTTAATAAGCCATGAGGACAATTGTGAAACAATTTACTTCTCATCAGTGAGTTATAATATGATCTACAAAAGAAATAACTATTTGAAATAACAGTGACAATCTGAAACGCTTCTGTAGGTTAAGTGTAAATAAACAACAAAATGAAACTGGTAAGTTGTGATCAAACATGTAATTGTAAAATCATTATAAGGTGATAGAAAAAAGTAAAGATTAAATACCTTTTTGTCCAGTACTGTTTGAGCAGCGATGCGGCGAAACCGTGTTTCGTGTTATCGTTCAAGGAATTGATGATAATGCTGGACTGCGGCTTATCGGCCCATTCTGTCCTGAACTTCCTGCCGCTGCCACCGGTGCCCAGCACGCGGCTCGCTTCACTGCCCAACTACACGCCACCGCACCTTAACGATCCTCTCTTGGAAGGAGTTAGTATATAATATATACTTAACAAACACTGCAATCGGAATCAGATGTGTGCGTTTTAGTCATGTATTAAAATATGATTCCTATTTTAGACAATAATGTATTTTACAATAAGGTATTAAGAAAATACATAGTAAATAATACAGCTAAACTAAAATCTGATCTTAGTTTTGTTATTCTGTAAGTATTTTGAGCAAGTAGCGTCTTATTTATTTCCTTGTTTACAACGAGACTGACTCGATTACATACGTACTCAGCTTTCTCTCTCTATCTGTTCTTTACTAAACTTTTCCTAGATATTAGTTATATTCTCAAGATGAGATGCCATCGGAATTGTGAGAATTTTCTGAAATAGACCATGGAATTAGATAATAATATGCCACATTGGTGCTCCCTAGCTTGTTTCTATTATGTTTTCAATAAAACACCAAATATCGTGATTTATGTATTGAGCTAAGTAGCCTAGAATTACAAGTGAAGTGATCATAAAAGTAAGGTAGGAACAGTGGGTGTGACAGAGAATAGTTCCACAACCTAACAAACAAAAACTTATAAACTATGACGTATGTAGGTACTCGTATACCACTGTTTGCCTAAGCTTTCTTAATAATTATTAAGAAATTCTTAAGAATGATTTAGATTAGTTGTTACAAATGTAATTAAACTTATTGGTTGTATCAAATGAGTTATGATCAAATTATTTAAGATGAAAGGTAAAAATACATAGTTTGCCCACATTTATTCTTATCAATCAAGCTGGAGCGGAGATCTTGATATTTTCACATGGACCGAATATAAGAAGATTTAATATTTAAACGTAAGTCCTTGAAGTGCATCCGAATACATTTGAAACATTCAATATTACAGGAACTCAAAGAATGCTGCGGGCGCGTATTCGTAGATAGCATTCCAGAATTCTGTCCACCGTTAGACAAAGTGGTGGACTTCTCCCAGCTGGACGTGATCCTGATCTCCAACTACACGTGCATGATGGCGCTGCCTTTCATCACCGAGGACACGGGCTTCAAGGGACAGGTGTACGCGACGGAGCCCACGCTGCAGATCGGGCGCTTCTACCTGGAGGAGCTGAGCGAGTGGGTGGCGGGCGCGGGCGGCGCGGCCGGCGCGGCGCGGCG
>PKRV01001687.1:26071-40059 GCA_003709505.1 Hyphantria cunea | reverse complement strand
GCCCAGCGTGTGACGCGCCCGCCCCGCCTGGCCCAGCGTGTGACGCGCCCGCCCCGCCTGGCCCAGCGTGTGACGCGCCCGCCCCGCCTGGCCCAGCGTGTGACGCGCCCGCCCCGCCTGGCCCAGCGTGTGACGCGCCCGCCCCGCCTGGCCCAGCGTGTGACGCGCCCGCCCCGCCTGGCCCAGCGTGTGACGCGCCCGCCCCGCCTGGCCCAGCGTGTGACGCGCCCGCCCCGCCTGGCCCAGCGTGTGACGCGCCCGCCCCGCCTGGCCCAGCGTGTGACGCGCCCGCCCCGCCTGGCCCAGCGTGTGACGCGCCCGCCCCGCCTGGCCCAGCGTGTGACGCGCCCGCCCCGCCTGGCCCAGCGTGTGACGCGCCCGCCCCGCCTGGCCCAGCGTGTGACGCGCCCGCCCCGCCTGGCCCAGCGTGTGACGCGCCCGCCCCGCCTGGCCCAGCGTGTGACGCGCCCGCCCCGCCTGGCCCAGCGTGTGACGCGCCCGCCCCGCCTGGCCCAGCGTGTGACGCGCCCGCCCCGCCTGGCCCAGCGTGTGACGCGCCCGCCCCGCCTGGCCCAGCGTGTGACGCGCCCGCCCCGCCTGGCCCAGCGTGTGACGCGCCCGTCGTGCTCCCTTCGGCTCACGCTCTCGAGACCGTCGATCGATGTGACGTGTGTTCCTTGGCTGGCAGAAACGATCTAGAATAAATGTTCCGATCCAGACTCCGGTTTTTAACTTGCGACGTGTCGATTATAAAACCGATCGCTTTACCAGTAATCCGATACACTCGTGCGACGAGCGTGCGCTATCTTAAGAAACGTTTTCGATTCTCACCCGATACGCACCGCAGAGACCTGAGGTTGTCGGAGAATTTAAAATGAGAAACGCACGACGCTCCACTCGGTTCGAGACGATCCGAAAAGCCAAAACCTTGTCTATTTTTAAAAACTTGGTAAGAAATACTATCTGTGTCGTCATGGGCGTACCGAGGGGTGGGCGAGTAGGGGCGGCTGCGATGAGTTCGGTGACATCCCTATTAACTAATCTTATTTTATGGTTAAAATAAAAAAAAAACTTTTTGAAACTTGCTTATACAAATTGAAAAGTCGTGTGTCGCACCCGCGCGCCACGGCCCGCTCCGCGCTGCTCGCTTCCGCAGCGACATTACGTTTATTTATTAACAGCCCAAAGCCTGATTGAAAACGGCTCGGTGAGTTACTACGATACATATATTGGGCGGAAGTGATTTAAAGAGGCCAGCACTTTAGATAATAAGTATAGAGGAGGTGATTCCAGTGCCGTGAAGATCGGATCATCGGAGTACTCCAACTTGAGGGTCGAATTCGGATACAATACTTCTGAGGGTATTTTGAGGGTTTTTGAATATAATATACAGTATTTAAATGTAAAAATGCCCAAGAATCTATTCACTTTGGGACAACCAAAATTAACCTATCATATTTAAGAATTGATTTAGCGACCTCGCTACACCTCGTACGAGTAAGTACTTATGCCAAATTATATATACTTATACCAAAACTACTCTGAGACGAATGGTGGCATTATAAATTTATTAAGTATTATGTTGGTTCCTATATAAAATATACTGACAACTTGAGTGTTACCTAAATTTTATGCACTTTTTGGATAATTAATTGGAATACTCGCTGTCGACATATCGAGTGAAGTTCAGTTTTATGGCTATTCGGAGGATAAGACTAAACTGGCCTCGAAGAAGCTTGGCGTTCTCAACAGATTGAGACGGTATTTCACTCTGGTCCACCGCTTTCTGCTTTATAAGGCGCAGGTACGGCCTCGTGTGGAATACTGTTCTTATGACTGCCCAGTACCAGCCTCTCCATCTGGACACCGTCCAACAGAGCACAACTCGAATCATCATCATGTCATCGAACATATCCTCCACCTTATCGTCTGAGTGAGCCGAGGTCGGTGCGTACACTTGTATTACCTTGAGGCTATACCTCTCGGTAAGCTTGACAATGAGGTACACTACCCTGTTCGACACACTGGAAATTTCCTCAACGTTGCCAGAAAGCGACTTGTTTACCAGAAACCCCACGCCACCTTGGGATCGTTGGTCTCCCTCGCGGAAGTACATCAGGTGACCTGAGTCCAGGATTATGGTATCCTCCCCCTCTCTTCGGACATCACATAACCCTAAGATATGCCACCTAATCTTCCCAAGTTCCTCCTCAAGTTGTACCAGATGCGAGTCTAGCCGTAACGTGCGGCCGTTGAACGTTGCCAGGGTCAGTCTTTTGTGGTGGCCTCCCGTAACCCGGTAATTCTTAGCACCCCCTGTCCCGCCGTAACCATGGTCGCCACCATGACCAGGAATAGCGGGACTACCGGGAACTGGGGGCCGTGGCTTCTGTTGCTTACTCATGGAGGGGGTCAGCCCATAATCAATAAAATCAAAAAAAAAAATAAGTTGACCTTAAAAAAATGATAGCCGAAGAAAACAGTGTCAAGATTTTTATTCTATTCGATAGACAGTAATGAATTGCGGGCTGCGCGTAATTACGTGAATGCCTATTTATAACTATTTTGGTTATCATCAACAACCCATAATGCAGGGTTAAGGCCATACGTCCCCACGCTGACCGAGTGCGAATTGGGGAATGGCAAAATGTTGTGACCTCCGAATCACGGAGACGCTCATGGTAACATGCCACTGCAGTCGCAGTGGTGGCAGGCGAGACTCAATTCCCTCCGCGCGACCGAGTGCAGGTAAGCAACCGTGCCCGAAAAGCACCTGCGTCTGTCGGAAGGAAAGGGTCCCGTGTTACCGCCCTGCCCACTCTAGGATGACCGGCTGGAGCGCCTCCACGGTGGCGAAGCCAGCACGTGGAGCCTCCAGCCGCGAAGGGCTCCAACCCAAGGGCAGAGGCAGCGTCAACCAGCTTCGGAGCAAGCTGTCGGAAGTGCTCGTCGAAGAGCCACCTACCGTCGAGGATCAGGCCCAGATACTTCATCTGGGCCCGAACCGGTACGAGGACCGAGTTGACAACTATGGAGGCGCCGGAAGGCGGCCCACAACGGGGCCCGTGGAAGAGCAGGGCCTCTGTCTTGTCAAGGACCACCCGCAGGCCCAGCGCCTCGATGCGCCCGACCATCAGAGAGACTCCCCTGGTGGCCAGGCACGCCGCCTCCTGGAAGTTCGCCGCCCGGGCTGTGACCAATGTGTCATCGGCATAACAAATTACGCCCACCCCGGAGGGGAGACGTTCTCGAAGGACCCAGTCGCACCCCACGTTCCACAGGAGTGGTCCTAGGACAGACCCCTGCGGAACGCCGCACGACATGGGTCGCCGTCTCAAGGCGCCATCTCGATCCTCGTACACGACGGTTCGCTCCACCAAATAGTCTGCCGCCAGCCGCCTCAGGTACTCTGGCACCCCGTNCGCCGTCTCAAGGCGCCATCTCGATCCTCGTACACGACGGTTCGCTCCACCAAATAGTCTGCCGCCAGCCGCCTCAGGTACTCTGGCACCCCGTGGTACCGGAGTGCTTCCCTGATGCAGCTGAATGGCAGACTATTTAAGGCGTTGGCGATGTCCAGAGACACCGCCAACACCACGCCGCCACAGCTAACCGCCTCTTCGGTCACGGACCTCAGGCGCATCACGGCATCGACCGTCGAACGCCCCTCCCGGAACCCGAATTGGGCGACCGTCAGGTCGGGACCCACCTCGCTGAGGTGCCGGACGATGCGGGCAGAGAGCACCCTCTCAACAACTTGCTCGCCTCGTCCAGCAACACGATGGGCCTGTAGGCCGCAACCGAATCGGCAGGCCGTCCCGGCTTCCTCAACAGGACAGGGTTGTTAATGCCTGAGGCATTGTGTTAGTTGATAGTTAGTACTCAATTGAGCTACACCACTAAACTGAGAACAAGACCGACTAAAAAAAATTGAAACATCAAATCAAATACGCCTTTTTGACTACTGGCTCATTTTCATTGGTCGTTAAATAAAAGGCGGGGAATCCGAATCCGAAAATCGGCTATCGACATACGGCATCGATCGGACGCCGATGAAATAGATTCCAACCACCTGAACAAGTCGACTTTTGGTAATGGCCAAGCGAGATGCAGCTGTATAGTTAGTGACGCGTTATTTAAGGATCACTAGCTGTAAGACGTACGGCATTCAGATTGGCCGTTCTAATTTTTAAATTAATTTAAATTTCCTTTATGAGCAGTTTTCCTAAAAACAGCTGTCTGACCATTGAAAATTTTAAAATTAACTGTGGAATGAATGCTACCTGACTTATTTATGAGACAATTGAACAGCAGGCCCAAAGGATTTTAACATCACAAATATGTTCATTTAAATAATATACCTTTGTTACAGGCCTAAGCAATCGGCCACTATTCACACACTTTTTTTTCAATACAAGAATTTATATAAGTCCCCTTCATAGACTCTTGTGATTAGGACTTTTACACGTTTGTAGTACACTACTACTCTTCGAGGTAGTCTTTGCCATAACGAGGCTGGCAACATTAGTACTGCTCATATTTGCGGTAGATTTAATATGTAAGGTGAACATGTTAAAAAAAGGTTAACTTAAATGAAACAATGTTGTGTATTATACAATATTTATAGCATAAATAAATATTCAACTCTTACTTCATCACAATAATAAAACCGACTAGTCAATCGGAAGAATACGTCGCTTGGTGTTGATGACATACACATGATGGGCGAGCTGTACATATAACCCGCCCGCGGACTATTCAACGTGTTAATGTGTTAGTCAAACACAAAAGTGCGGCAGAACGAGAGTAATTGTGTCCCAGCGGTTGCCTGGGTGACGCAATCATGCTGAATGCGCAACGCAAATCATCGAAAATCGCTAAATGGTGATATACCTAGTGAGAAAAAGCGTGCCCTCGCCTGCTTCTTACTTACTGTGGAAACAGTAGGTATCAATGCCCTGCATTCGATAATAAATGTATACGGCTGACATTTATTATCGAATGCAGGGCATTGATACCTACTGTTTCCACAGTGAGTAAGAAGCAGGCGCACGGACAGGGTTTTTTTCTTTATATTTAAGCTGCCAAAATGACTGCCCTGCCTGATGGAAAGCATGAGTAGAATCCAAGAGTGGTGGTCACCATCCTCAATGCGAAAAACAACAATGCAGCATGGTGACCCACACTATGGCGGCCTGGGGGGAAGGGGGATGGTGAGGGGGATAGGGGATGTTGGATTGGGGTATGGGCCTCCGGTATCCTCACTCACTCGATGAAACACAGCGTAAGCGCTGTTTCGCACCAGCTTTCTGTGAGGCCGTGGTATCACTCCGGTCGAGCCGGCATATTCATGCCGAAGCATGGCTCTCCCACGGTAGAAGTGGTGAAGGACGGGCCGTACAATGTGTACGGTCACCGCCCGCCTCCACAAGGGCGTGGCTCAGCGGCACAGCGCGCAGGGCACTCGGCACCAGAGACCAGAGCGCACAACATTCAACTCGGGATGATATAGCGCCAGCATATAAATATATACACAAACAGATATACGCACGCACATATATGTATACGCAGTGGATGCAGTTTACCGTACCATTTATTTACTATCTGATTGTGACCACCTCCTTGGGCTAACACTATATAGCGAATGTTCGATACGTTTAGAAATTCTGCAGCTAGTTGACGAATGCTGCGACTGAGTCAAAACGAAAACGCCTTAGAACGTGAAATATAAGATAATATATGTATGTGTATAGCTCTTATAGCTACCGTCTTTATTTCTCGAGTCAAGGTACATATGTTTACTAAGGACATTTATTGATTAATTTAATCACAATAACACTCGAATATATACTTTAATAATGTCTCAAACACATTTACATATCAATGAAATGACATATGCGAAAAGCGCTATAAGTAGGTACAGCGGGTACTCGGGAGACTCGCTCCGTACAGCCGGTCGTGAGCAGTGAGACCTCCGCCCGGCGGCAGCACCTATGCATATATCAACGTTACATCTATAAACGTTACACGACGAAAGCGATTTAATAATAGACGAGTGATCCACAACTGTATCTATCGACCTCACAACGACACTACTGTTGATATGTTCTCGTACCAGAGCGAACGACTCATTCCGATTCCCGAACACTGATTATCCTTCAAAGTAGACTTTAACGGAGTCCCACTGACATCACCGTTGGCACAATCAGACTCATGTTTCAGGACCTTTCGTATTATCGCCAAGAAAGTACGCCCTCCTAAAATATTTGACAGACCATCGCCGATCAGAAGGTAGCTCCGAGACTCCGAGGCGCTAGAACCGGTCTAAGAGGCGATCGCCGGAGCTCTGTTGTTCAAAGTTCGACAACGTGTATGCTCGCACTAAAATCGAGTTAGCATACTCCTAGAAAGATATTTTCGAAACAATTTAATAAAACTACTTTAAAACGTTTAACATAACATACGATCGGTCCCACTATCACAAAACACTAACAAAACTTAATTTAAAAATACACTCGAACACTTCACGAGAACGCGGAGAGCCTAACGCGAGGATAACATTTTATAGATCAATTTCGGGTCTACGTTCGAACGCCGACTTACTAATATACGAAACGGCGACGGCACAGTAATTTAATACTTCATCGACATAACTTTCAGTCGTATGGAGAATTTATAACAATAAGGAAAAGACAAAAAAGAACTGCCAAACACCGTAGATACGCATGGACACGGACGCGCTCGTGTCGGCGCCGGCTTACGCATTGAGGTCCATGTCCTTGAAGATGTCGGAGCGCGAGGCCACGGTGAGCGCGTAGTGCGCGTTGAGCTGCAGCAGCAGCTCGCGCTCGTCCAGCGGCTCCAGCGCCTCCACGCGCGCGCGGTCGTCGTCGGGCAGCGCGCGCCACACGGCCTCCATGTCCCAGGCGCGCGCGTGCTCGAAGCCCAGCGCCAGCAGGCGCTCGGCCTGCGCGGCCGGCGCGCGCGCCAGGCGCTCGCCCTCCAGCAGGCAGCCGCGCGCCGCCAGGTTGCGCACCATGACCTCGCCGAACTTGTCGCCCAGGCTGCACTGCTCGTACTGCACCAGCACCAGGCGCGGGAACGTGGCGGTCAGGTGACGCAGCAGCGCCTCGGCCGCGTCGGGCCGCAGGTACACGAGCACGCACTCGGCCAGCACCAGCGCCGGCACGCGCGCGTCCGCGCCCGCCGCGCCCAGCTTGCGCCGCACCTCGGCCAGGCAGCGCAGGTCGCAGCCCAGCAGGTGGTACCCGTCCGAGTGCAGGTCGCCCTCGCGAATCATCACCTCCCCGTCTGCGGCACACCCGCCGAACGTTCCACTTCAAATCGATATACATATATGCTTCCAGTCTCGACAGACCCATGATCGTTGAAAAATTTCCAAAACAAACCTGACCGAGGATAGAAAGATCCTACAGAAAAAGTAATCAATGGTCATGCTACTTTTAACAATTAAATATTGTTTATAACTGTAATACTTTTATTGTAACCATGTAGTCGAGTTGAGTCAACTGCAAACAATCATACGAGTGAAGCTAACAAAAATAGTAAATATATAGAGTTAATACTAATCGGCAGTATTGACATGGAGCTGAATAACAATTCATTATTAAAATATGAGCTGCAAATTACGAAGACAGAGTGAAGTAGACCAAAACATTTAAAGATGCCCAAATGTTAAATTAATTATTTTTATCTATATTTGAAACAATCATAATCCTGGTACATATGCAAATGACTAAAGGTACGGACCGTACTGGTATAAGGAGTAAATGATGTTACCTTCATTAGTTATTTTCTGTAGCAGCTTTTTATTCCTCTTGATAATGTGACACTTTTTAGATGTAACTGAAGGAAAATCTAACTCAATAAAGTTGCCGACTGCTTGCGTAGTGTCCTTTAGCCGCCAGTACAGGGTGTCGTAGCCACAGCCCAGGTTGATGATCTGACACTTTGTGCCACATCTCTACAAATGTTACACCTTTGTCTTTATCGAGTGTGGAAAGAAATTACACTTAATCAGGTACAGAAATTAAAATCTTACTGATATATTTATACAGCTACTTGACAGTTTGCCTATGTTTTACAAATTGTCCTGTGCTATAAGTATAAAACACATGCACATTGCTTTAAATCTTGGGGTAGCCGAAAGCAATAATTAAATTATTTATAAAAGAAACAATACTGTAGGGGATAGTGAAAGAACAGGGTAGATATCTATATGACAAAACAATGAATTAACCTCTAAGAACTGATGTATAAACAATTCCATAGCCCTGACTCGCGCGTAGTAGCCGCGGTTGATCTCTGGCGCCTTGCGGTCGGCGTGGCGTATGAACAACGAAATATAGTCATCCTTCCAGTAACCCAGCTCCACTGCGCACCGCTTGCACTCAGTTGCATCAGTGTTTGTTGCAATGATGGCCTCATCTTCAGCCGTCCACGATTTTATATTATCCATATTGTTTAACCCACTCCTTATTTTCTGATGAAAACTTTCCAATACATTACCTATTCCCTAAAAGTCTTTTCTGACACGAGCAATGAAAATAAATATTTATTTATTTATCAACCTCAAAACTGGTAATGACAATAATGACAGAAATGACGTTCGGTGTATTACCAACTACGATTTTTTTTTATCGCCAGATGGTAACCGATTACCCCCGCCCATGAACCAGAGGCGTCACAATACAGTAACCAGCCTTTGGGGGATGGGTAAGTGGTTTGGATATGGACCTCCGGTATCCTCACTCACTTGGTAAAACACACCACTAGCACTGTTTCACACCGGTTTTCTGTGAAGCCGTTATACCACTCCGGTTGAGCCGGCCCATTCGTGTCGAAACGTCGCTCTGAATAAAGTTATTACAGATATGTTAATTAATTATAAATAATGGCATGGTTGTGAAACGACTGTGTGATTTTAAATTAAAGAAGGGCTTGTGCTATGGTAGCCATATCGTTGATAAAACATTTTCTCTTCTAAATACATTCCTGGAAGATAATCGAACCCCCAACAGAGCCAGCAAGTTTAAGTGAATAAGACAAAACACTTTTTAAAGGCTTTTAAAAGATATCTCAAAAAAAGGATAATCGTAAAGGTGGTAAAAATTACTTGTAATAACTTTTTTACTTGTATTAACATTTACACTACACTTTCTTTCTAGCCTATCCTCCCAAGATTATTAACATGTCGGCTACTAGTTCAATAAGATTTGCCTATATATCAGTTTTTGCACGGAATGACTGGCATCGGAGGTCCGTGACTCTGAGGATGGAAACTAAATTCGAAGGAATGGAATAACAACTATCCTAGTAGAATAGATTAATCTATGGGATGGGTATGCAATCACAATACATAATTCTTCTTCTTTTGATGATATGGCAATCAGTCGGATCAGCTATTTCTACCAATGTCAAGTATTTCAAGTCTTCAATTCTAAGTCTTCGAGTCTTCAAGTCTTCGTCGTGATGGAATGAATGATAAAAAATATAAAAAATGTGGATGATATGAAATGGGGACCGACTTTCGCAAAAACAAAAAACGATCGACCCAATACATAATTTAACGCTGATGACAACTTGACAGCTGATATTGATAATTGTCATCTGTCATGTAACTCATGTCAATAAGTAATGTAAAGTTTTGTTATTTGAGCAACACATGCAAATACTTTTATCATATTATAAACATATTTTCATAAAATGTCGATTGTCACTCTACCAGTTTTGCTAGTAAGCAGTGTGAGTGAAACAGTAGCTACACCATTAATATTAGGTTAGTAAAGGGAACCAATTATTGTATTAGCATTCTTGTTGTTGTGTTTATAATATTAAGTATGCTTATTCCTCAAACTGATATTAATAATGTAAAAGTACATAAATTTCTCTGGTATCAGAACTGATAGACAACGACGTTACAGAAGAATATAGTAATGAAATTGAGTCCCCGGATCATGTTTGGAGGCTTGACAACAAGTACTACAGTGCAGATGTCAGAGTTCATGTCCTTACAGACGCGGAAGTGCTCTCCATAAATCCCGACTCTGTGGAGGCCCACATCATTCACATCACTGAGGATGAGGTATTGTGTCCATATTTTTATTCCCTTGCATGTTTGTTGATATGAAAGTTTTACCTATAGAGCAACATAATACCCTACTGTCATATTGAAGAACTGTTACTACTGAACTAGTTACTAGGCTAAAAACGATGACATTAATCTGTATGCAGGTTGCAAAGTGTTCAGATTTGCTTAAATATTATTATTACACTTGCTGACCAGGCAAACATTACCATAAAAAAATTGAGAAAATAAAGAAAAAATATATTTAGGTGTGGGTCACCTTATTTTTTAGGGGTATAAAAAATGATGATGGCCGATTCCCAGACCTAAGCGATAAGCACACAAGTTTTAAAAATCGAACCAGCCATTTCTGAGCAGTTTGATAACAAATACTGTGATACGAGAATTTACATTATAATAATAATAGTACACTACTGACTGCATTTTCAATGCACCACCCATGTTCATCTGTTATGAGATTGTATATACTACGAAAATGTGGGGGTCGTGGACTATTGAATATCAAGACCCTGCACAGTCGCAAGATATACAATCTTAGGGATTATTTTGTACATACTGATGTGGGAGTGCATCGCAGTGTGGTTGCAGTGGATACTTGGTTCACTCCACTCACTCTGGTTAAAGAGAATTGGCACAAACCTGAAAGTACTTAGTACTAATGATCATAGGGAGGTATGGAAGGGCAAGGAATTCCATGGCCGGTTTTATCGGGCACTTAATGGGTCCGATATAGACTTCAAAGCATCAACCTCCTGGCTATGGTATGGTGATCTCTTTGGAGAAACCGAAGGTTTCCTTTTGTGCGATTATGGATAAAGTTATCATGACGAATAACTATTGGAAGTATAACCTAAAGGATGGTATGGTTGATATCTGTCAGGCATGTCACTGTTCAGGAGAATACCCTGAATATCCCTGGTACCCATAACACAAGTTAAATCTTAACGTGGGTACCAGAGTTCAGCTACACTTGTGCTCCGAATATTTGTAGTTTTATTTTTGTATGTACAACTTTGAGTTTTAGTTATCTGGTTTTAAATAAATTATATTTCTGCAAATTATTTCTGGTTGTTCTCAAATTGTTAAACGGTGAATATTTGCACAGACACATCTAAGTAGCCAGGATAGTACACCAACAGCTTGCCCTCAAATACAAACTTGTAAATTCGGAGGTGCAATACTACAGGTATATGCCTGACCCAGTTCTCGAAAATGGTCGTGCTACGTTATATTGGGATCGATCTATTATCACGGACATGACTATTGTTGCCAATAAGCCTGATATTGTGGTAATAGATCGATTAGAGCGCCGCGCAATGATTGTCGACATCGCCCTTCCTCATGACGAGAATCTCGTGAAAGTTGAAAAAGAAAAACAAATGAAATATTTGGATTTATCTCACGAGATTGTCGATATCTAGGATGTAGATTCGGTGATCATTGTTCCGATAGTTGTCTGTTCACGGATTGATAGCCAAGAGCCTCGACCAACACCTTAAGAGGCTTACGTTAAGTGGTTGGATCAAGGGTCTGATGCAGAAGGCAGTCCTTCTTGACACGGCTCGTATTGTCAGGAGGTTCCTTCCTTTGGAGCCCTAACCACCGGTTTCTTGGTCCCAGTACCCGAAGTCGCATCTACTTTTTTATATTTTTAAATATATATTATTGTTTATTTTTCTATCTATTTAAAAATGTAATAAATATGTATATATAAATGTAATAAAGAGAATAATAATATAAAATTTTATTTCCAAATATTAATAACGATATTATTTATTGTTTCATTTTTTAAATTTTCTATTTTTTTCCCGCCCGGGCCTCGGATAACGCGTTAAGCCGTCGGTCCGGTTGTAGTGAACATCTATGGCAATCATTATTGGGAAGTCAGTGCCCTCTAATATACTGACAGTTTAACCTTCGAATTCAGTTCACCCTCAGAATTGTGGAGGTCAGATGCCAGTCGCTCTATATAAAAACTGATATTCTGGTAAAATCGGTTAAACTAGTAGCCAAACCCAAATACTCTTGGGAATGGGAATAATAAAGGCTAAGAAGATGATGACATTAGCAGCTTAAAGCTGATGCGTGTATGTTTCATTACACTTGTTTTTCACATGTTTATTAAGTCTGTGTTTAAATATGTTAATATTTTGAGCACTAATCATAATATCCGAAAATGAATTCCACATATACACCACTCAGTTTGGCAAGAAATGGTTTAGGGGATTGCTAGAGCACTAATGCTTGCTATCTCTTAGTTGTGTTTGAGTTTGTTGTGAACACGGATTCAATGTTTCTCAGTTTATAGTGGTGGTTGAGGATTTTGTAAGTTTGTATAAAGTCTCTCCTCATTCTTCTCTGTTCCACTGGTGATAGTGGCACTGTGGCAAGTTGAGTTCCAAAATGCGTTCTATGCGTACACATCGTTATGATAAGCTCGTCCCATTAAGGTTATATGCTATCGTAACTCCGAGGTCACTTGAATGTAGGATTATCACTACCTACATGCAGAACTGTACACTAAGTGACATTGAGTGTAATCAGCCATTCTTTTTAGTCCAGGTTTTGCTAAATTATATTGTGGTAAATTAGTGACTTTCCCGTTACTTCACTGACAAGTTTGAATGAATCACATTTATCAAATCTGTTGTAAACAATACAAATAATAACGGTCTGAGCACGGAGCCCTGAGGCATGCCACTAGTATCTGATAGTGTTTCACCTACTCTCAACTTTCTGCCGCTCGGAAAGTCTCCTATGCACTGAAGCTGAGCCAAGCCGTTTAATTGGAATCCGATCAAAGGCTGTTTCGTAATATATTTTAATTAAAAAAAAGAAAAGAGCGTACTCCTCAAAAGGCCGGCAGCGCACTCGTGACGCTTCCGGTGTTGCGGGTGTCCACGGGAGCGGTAATGGCTTACCATCAGGCGATACGTCCGCTCTCTCGCCCCTTATCCCATAAAATAAAATAAAAAGTAAATAACGTCGTCGGGCTGATGTATTTTCCGGTCGTCTTTCCATTCGTCCAGGCACGAAGATAGTCGAAACCGTAGATCTTTTAGGAACAAAACCATGCCGTTTATCGATAATCATATTTTCTGAACTCATGAATGCTCTAAATACTTCCTCTTTTTTTCTTCTTTTGCTTGGTTTTTTAGTTTCGGTAAATTTAAAGCGTGATACACAGAAAGTCCGTTTCAGGCGACAGGGCAGTGCGTCGAGCGCGCGGGCGAGGGCCGTGGCCGTGGCGGCGCGTGGGCGCGCAGCCACGTGCGCGTGCTGCTGGCCGACGGCGCCGAGCTCGGCGCGCTGCAGGCCTGGGCGGCCGCGCAGCGCGCCGAGCTCGTCCCGCGCCACGAGCGGCCCGTGGAGCCCTTCGCCGACGCCTGTGGGCTGGAGCGCGTCCGCGCCGCCCTACACGCGCACGCCTGGTCCAATCTGCGGCGGAAGGACACTCGCTTTTCTGTTCCACCGCCTCCGCTCGACGGTTCGTATTCGGCACCGTTCCGTGACCCGTTCACTGGAACGCTCATTAAAGTATCGTATGAAATCAATCCGCTCACCGTGCCGTACGGTGAGCGGTGAAATTCACCTAAACGTTTATACGGTACGGCGGTGAAACGAGCCGAAAGTGAACCTCGTACGTGACGTCGATCGATTACGATTCGATGAATATTCTCGATTGATATGTCATAGACGCGGTTAACGTAACGCGAAGGCGATCGCGAGAATCGTGGATTCCCCAAATATTTTTAATAAGAGCTGCATAAAAAATAAAGCGACTGAAATGAATTAATTTTGCAAGGACAGTGGGTGAAAGCGAATCGGGCGAGTCCTCCGACTCGGAGCCGAGAGAGAGGCGGGCGGAGGCGGAGGAGAC
>PKRV01001687.1:0-25902 GCA_003709505.1 Hyphantria cunea | reverse complement strand
GCCTGCAGCGCGCCGAGGACCTGCTCACGGCCTTCTGCCGCGCCCTCGGCCTGGACCCCGACTCGGCCTGACTCGCCCCGACTCGCCCCGACTCGCCCCGCCCGCTGTGTGACGTCGAGACGGTGTTACAGGATATTGCAAATGAAACATCGAGTCGATCCTGTATATTTATATAATTTATAAAAAACGGCTTTTCGATTTCTTATTTTGATCACAGTAGCGATAAGTTTTGTATATAGCAATAAAACGTTAAACGAATAACCTATCTCTGTTTCCGTAAGCGATGGGGCCTCTCCGTGACTGTCGGTATGCAACGACGTGCTGTGCGATACCCGCCACGGTCGACGGTCGCGCGCGCTGCGGGCAACTCGATACTCTGTTCCGTTTCAAACGAAATTACGATGACATTGAACCGTTATCACATACGTTATGCTATTAGACCTTGGCGGTCTTAGTTTTATGTCGACTGTGAACCTTGGCGAATACGGTGGCTAGTGTCAGACCTCGTATTAATATTTTGTCTGCGAGCGTGTTGTAATGAAGACCACGAGCGAGTGAATATCGCGTCTAGGATACGCGGTGTACGCGCGTTTTAAACTTGCAAGTACGCGTCGTACGAAGTAACCGCTGATAAAGGAACAACACTCTGGCGGCACGTAGCTCTGACGAACCTGATTCAAAACTATATCATGAGTAATTATTTTTTTAACACTATCCTGGGCAGTCCAGTTAATGTAGAGCTCGACGCGAGCCGGGCCCGCGCCGGCGGGACGTACGTTTGATTGGCCGACGAGCGATATGCAGGATCTATTGCGTTCTGTAAGTTTGTCGTTACAGCTGACCGGAGCCCTATTTTCGACGATCAACTAAAATAATAATAATTAATCCAGGAAGTCGGGAACTTTTATATTGGAAATTTTCTCTTTAAAGATCTTCTCAAAATTTGTTAAATATTAATAGTATTAGTTATTATCGAAAAACCGCATGACATATTTTTAGGAAACTACGATCGCGTACAATGTCGGCCGTAGACTCGCACGTTTTCAGAACTGAACATTTATCATTTCACGGAAAAAGCATAATCTTATCAGTGCTCGTTACTCACGCGTCCTATATCTTTGTGATACGAAAGGTTCTCTCGTGAATGTGGTGCCGATCGTAAATAATCTTTTTCCTTGTAATATTTAACACAACGTGTAACTTAGTTTACTCTATATTTGAACAAAACAACAAACTAACGAGCGCGTATCGATATAAATTTTGTCTGCAACGGCCTAGCTATTGAAGCGGTCGCCTGCCGCTTTCTACGTCGCCAAGTGTTGTGCTTTCATAAATACTTTGTGTAACACACAAATAGTTGTTCCGAGTCTGGGTGTTCCTTGTGTCCCTTTCATGGACGTTAGTAAAGCTCCCCGCGACGCAGGACATATTATATATCAATCGTTTAATTCCTGCCAATAGTAACAAGTTCAGTGTGGAGCTAATTATTAGTATTCGGCAGCGACTGACAAATAAAAGTTATACTTTTTACTATAAAAACATTGTTCGCGCTTCATGCAACAGTCAATAAAATTGTCAGGGACAAAGTACATATTTAGAACACACTTCCTATATTACGTGTATGATGCTGTGCCGGTATCGTCAATCGTTCACAGCCGACATTGTGAGGGGCATTATTGCTAATTGCCGACCCTGACCAACCTTCTCTACTACTCTCGAGGCCTAAACTTTTGAATCTAACATATCAACCAAAAAAACAATCTCAATCAAAGTATTAGGTGTGTAATGTAGTACACGAGGTGAGACCATAGAGGTCTTCGGTCGAGCCGACCGCGCAGTCCTGTACTGAAACACTTATATCTTAATAAAATGCAAAGTTATAACGTATTCATAGTAACATAGTCATTAATAACAAAAACAATATTTTTCAGGCCTGGCCTGGCTTCATATAATAATAATACTCTTATCACTCATAATCAGTAACATTTGTAACGATAAGCATTAACCGGTCGGCATCGGCCGCTGGCTTAACAAAAATAAATTAAAGCGTATCCAAGAACAAAGCTAACAAGTACATATGCATTATAAAAATATTAAACGATTGCAACAGTGTTACACACCTGCAATTATCTCCACGAGTCGTGCACATTCGTGTACCGACTTATTGAAATAAAAGGCGAATAACAAGTCGGTGTTGCTACACCACACATGTAAATATACACCTATGTATCTAGTGCCGCTAGTGCCGCTAACACCGGGCACGCACGCGCTGGACTTTGTGTCTCACTAATCTCAATAGTCTTTGAGGTCTCCTACGAGTTGTACCCGACCCTATCTGTGGCCTGCCGTGTGCTGTGTACCAGCGGATTGAGTCAAAAGATTATTTCAATAGCGCACGAGCACGCACCCTCTGCTGAGCTTCGTACACTCGCCTTTACTGGAGAACCTTAACTAGCGACAAGTGTTTACTTTATTTTACTTATGAACGGGCATCGTACGTGTAACGAAGTCAAGGAGAAGACTCCTATAAATCGTGCAAAGCCAGGTCACATAGAATTGCGAGTTCACCCACCCCCCAGAATCCTTTCCCCTCCTCTACCCGAATTATAATCGACCACTACATGATTGAGAACGCCGTGACGACACATGAAAGCGGTAAACAATAACTCCGCACACGACGTGTTCGTCCACAGGTACACGTGGCACACGCGCAGACACTCGCAGCGGCCGCGCGTCCGACACTACATCGAAACGAGTTTTCGTCGGACATTGGTTCATTTTGCTCGCAAACAGAACATTGTTTTACCTTTTCGCTCGACAACGTCGAAAAAATAAAAGAGCTAAGCGATATCTCCAAACAAAATAATAACGCACCACTGAGTGGTCACGACAGTATTCATTATAACTAAGAGCACACGTCTTCCGGCCTCCCCGGCTACGTCAGTAAACGATTACTATAAATATATAATCTTAATTATATTAACAGTCCACAATGATATTATCGTATAAATACTCTTTGTACGTGTAAGGTGCGGCGAGCGCGAGCTGCCCCCTCCCCCTCCCCCTCCCCCTCGCCCTCGCCCTCGCCCTCGCCTGCGCTCCCTGATATGCAATTATTTATTCGGGACCAAACGCGACCAAGGGGCGTCACGTCCTCGTCGTGGTCCGAGCGCGAGCACGACCGGCGCCACGTGTTCTTCTATCTAAGGAACTATGGCGTCCCGATGTATACGATTATGTTCACGGGAATTAAGTGATTAAGCCCCGTAGACATAACTCTGTAGAGTGCCGCCTGGACGAAACGGCGGGCCATTGAAAGCATATTTACCGGGTTAATTTCCGACTAAATAAGTATTTGAAGTGATATGCCTAGGCTCCACAGATGAAAGACGCGATCGATTAGTTCGATGCACAGAGTGTGCGTTTATCACAATAAGTAGGGCGATCTGTAGCCCACACCTATATATATATATATATATATACTAAGACTATATTAATTACTTATGTACAAGTGTCCTCTATCGGTCGGAGCTGTTTGAACGAGTGGTCGTAGCGCGTGTCTTAAACCTATCCCTAGCTTATTTGTCTTGTTTTTAAACAGCACCGGTCCTTCTGTCGTGTGTTGTGACATTTTTTCACGATAGTCCTGAATCGGTGTCATCTGTCTGAAAATAATTCCTGTTAATCGTTAATATTTTAAGTGAAAATCACGAGACATCGCTTTGATCGTCAAATTTGTTACAAAAGGACTATCCGGGTAATGTCCGTGTTAAGAAAAAGTATAATTTTAATGAATTTAAAAACAAATGAGGTTTTTCGTGAAATAAAATAAAAATAAGAGGCAACGTGACGTATATGTTACCGTATCTATGTCGCGAGATTATAAACTGTAACATACTGCTTACAATTTAACGTATTATTTTAGTAAGATTATAATCTATCGAAGTGAAACGTCAAATTGTGATATGGTATGCGATGTTTCACATCTGGCGCGCTGGTTGGTAGAACAGCATACGTTCTGCGCCGCCATATTTGTTTTTTAATTCGTTTTTTCCCGAATGTAAAATATTTTTGTGATAATAACTTGATTTCATGTTGAAAATAGCTCCCAGCTTTAGAATAAGTTACTTAAAATTGGTGTGTCAGTAAAATGAATTTGTGATTAATCAAAGAAATTCTTACCTAATCTTACTCTATGGCCATGGAATGGCATACTGTAAGACCGACCAATCAGGGACAGTACACAATTTGTGGTTGTGATTTAACGGTTCAACTTTGAGACATTATAATTTAACGAAATAGTACATAAATTTGTAAGAAGTGTGTCATAGTTGACATCTTGCGACAGTTTATAAGCTCACTAGGTAGATTATAACCAAACGGTATTTACAATCTCAGGCCGCATACACGAACTCAGCGGGCAGCGGCGCGTTCAAATGTTACTACACTTCTATGGGAGTGTTCACGAGGTAGGTTCATCGTCTTACTTCTCTTAACACAGCACTAAAACGCTCTAGCGTCCGCTGCCCAGCCCTCTTCGGCTTCGAAACGGACTAAGTTCCCGCTCCGCTCTCCGCTCTGCTGCCGCCGCCGCTCCGCTCCCCGCTAACTTCGAAAACGCGGCCTTACGGTGACATATATATATGGTATATAAGTGATCTGAAAAAATTCCGACCTAACGACAAGACAATTTTTTTAATTTATTTTTTCTACGTACTTCACGCTCTATCGCCGCTACCTTCACGTCGAGGTCGGAAACGTTTCAGCCCACTCGGCACCGGCGCGAGGCCCGGCTCTATTTACCATTCTCTACTTTGTAGCCGAGCGTGAACGGACACCGCTCCGAGCGAAACCTCCGCACATAGAAGCGACGACTGCGTAAGATCGAACGATACGTTTTATAACTACCTATACATATATTTTTCAAAAAATAAAGTAAGGCTTATTTCACTACGCTAAGCGCACGTTAAAAGGAGCCCGGAGTTAGGCGTGTACCGATACGCGAGAGTGTAGTCTTCCGCCCTCGCGACTGTTTACAGATAAAAATAAATTCGGAAGAACGCAAGCACGCTACGGGCGGTACACGCTCACCGAACACTNCCGCGCGCCGTCACGGCCAGCGCCACGCCCGCCGCCTCCGCCTCGCGCACCGGGATCGCTGCACAACGCGCTCGACACTGTAGCGTCTCTTACGTCGCGACCACATCGCGCGGTTAAGGAATACGAATGGGGATCTCACCGTCGAGCGGCTGGAAGGGGTCGTCGGCGGCGCAGAGGCACAGCAGCGGCACCCGCACGCGCTGCAGCTTGTCGCGCAGCGAGGCGGCGCGGTAGTAGGCCGACACCGAGTCGAAGCCGAAGTGCTTGGTGGTGAAGGCGGCGTCGAACTCGCGCACGGAGCGCGCGCGCTCCACGCCCAGCCAGTCGCACTGCACGGGCCCGGCCTGGCGCAGCGCGCGCGCCGTGTTGCGCAGGTTGCGCGCCATGTGGTACGACAGCAGCGCGTTCAGCGGCGCGCGCTCCATGCACTCCGAGCCTGCGCCGGGCGCCCACCGTCAGACTCCGGCCGCGGCGCCGGCGGAGAGCCGCCGACTCCGCCGCCACCGGCGCATTTAAAGTTCTACGTACCTTTGACGACGTCCAGCGGAGAAGACACGACGAGGGCGGCGTCGATGAGCGCGCGATCACCGTGCTCGGCGAGGTAGTGGCCCAGAATGAGTCCGCCGAGCGAGACGCCGGCCGCCAACAGCGGCACGTCGGGGCAGGCCGCGCGCACGGCCCGCACGGCCTCGGCCAGGTCGCTGTGGCTGACGGCGCAATAGAGGCGCGGCGTGGTCAGCGGCAGGCCGCCGAGCCCGCGGTTGTTGAACACGACGCAGAGCGCGCGCAGCTCGGAGGCGGCGGCCGCGATGCAGCGCACGTAGTCGGCCTCGGCGCTGCCCGTGAGGCCGGGCAGCACGAGCAGCACGGCTCTGGGCTCGCCCGTGGCCCCGCTCTCCACCCAGTCCAGCGCGACCTGGCCGCCATCCGATAGCCGCAACACTTCACTGCAAAGAAGGCGAAATCGACTATCGGGTACTTCGTAAACTGGACGGTCCCTTTGGATAAGTACTGGGTCAGTACCGAGTAAACAGAAAAAACTTCAAACACGTTCGAGCGTACCGGCCGACCCAAGACATTGCCGAGTTTTTGTTTTGTAAAACAATTCAATACATTTAAAAATTATCTGATAAAATGAAGTACCAAAGTACTTACCTTAGAAGTTTTAAAAAAAAAGTACCAAATAGATTAAAATGCAGTACCAAACGGATCAATATGATCTAAGGAATTATAAATCGTAAATATATCTGCAAAAAAGTCCACGATGCTATATTTATATATATACTAATTGACCCGGCGAACTTCGCATCACCATACCTAAGTTTCCGGAAAACTTGTTATAGTATTTTTGTACGCCTCAGGGTTCCATGGATAGTGTACAGTGGCGGACGAAGAAAATATGACCCTTCCGGTTTCCTTTTAATTTTCTTCTAGACAAACCTTGTCCTGATAATAACAAACACATAATTAAAATGGTCATCCAATTTGGTGCAGACGATCGGAAGTTATGCGCGTACATACATTTCGGTGATTCATTTTTATTTATAAAGATATATCATGAATATACTCAGTCTGGCCATAAATACTATTCAATTAAAAATAAACAAAGGCTGTTCACTATGTTGTCTTCTTCTTTTGATGATATGGCAATCAGCCGGATCAGCTATTTCTGCCAATGTCAAGTATTTTAAGTCTTCAATTCTAAGTCTTCGAGTCTTCAAGTCTTCGTCGTGATGGAATTAATGATAAAAAATATAAAAAATGTGGATGACATGAAATGGGGACCGTCTTATTTTCGTTCCAATATATCTTTAAATATTTTGTAATATTAAAAAATTAAGTCGAGTGATAAAGAGTACGGAATCGCTGAATTCATAAAGTAGATATTAAGGAAAATACAATTCGTAAAAACCTCCATACGTTTAGTATTAGTCAAATGTGTGTGTACCGGGCTATTAACAGGTACAATGAAAACTCCTCTGCTTGTAACAAAAAAGATCTGGCCTTCCATGTAGTGTTCGTACGAAAAAAGCGATCAAAGCAGTAATTCCAAGAAATCCTGTCCGTCCTGTAAGCAAAAGATTTTATCTCGGAAGATGAAGATTGCACCTAGAACCATGTCGCGTATTCTAAAATATGACTTTGGACTTGCAGCCTATAAGAGACGCACTGGTAATTTCTTAGCTGGAAATTTAAAAAAGAATAGGGTGGTAAAATCAAGACAACAACTAACAAGCGGTGCGCAAAGGGAGGTCACAGAAAAATTAAGTTGGCGGATAAGAAATCGTCATCCAGCTAAGTGGCCATGCACCAGACCCAGTCTTCGACTACTAGCCTTGTCTGTTCATGAAGAGCCCATCAATCAAATCTGAATGCAGGGGGGCCTACGAAGCTGATGTAGCACCCACTAGAAAGTTTTGTTTACCTCACCGCCAAGAGATCCTAATAAGACACTGACAGGGTTTGCACCGGGCACATCGGGCACCTCCAAACCTACACACCGGAGCAGCACACTCGCCTGACTCCACGACCGACTTCAGGGCTTTGTCAAATGAGAAATCTTCTTCGGGGCAAATCCAAATGAAAAGTGGTTCGAAGCAAGTAAATAATTTTCGGAAGGGCGAAGCTCATACATAATAGACAATTGCAACACAAGCGAGCAGTTTTTTTTAGTGAGTAGTAGAAAAATATATATTCTGGAGGTTGTAGCTTCAGGAACCTAAGAAAATAGAGAGACGTGCACTAACAGGATGAAATTCAGAAAGTATAGTTCTTTGACGCCTAGTAGCACCAACGCTTAGGGGAAATAATCACAGTTCACCTACAGAACGAGATTTTTTACGTCTTCCGGCTTACTCCGATAGTATGGTACCATAATGAAGATACCGACACTTTGCGAATAGCCAAGCTAAAAATAAGGGGTCCCAATGTCTGTGCGCTAAGGTAATGGTTGCACAAGACGCTACATGGGCTAGAGAGACACCTCTGAGTGAGCACTCACATGTGTCTACTTAGTCGGACACTCATGACAGTGGTCGTGGCTGTGGTTGATGGCCATTGTCGCGGCTAGCCGTGGCCGCTCAGTTGTAGGGCTGCTGCAAGTCTTGAGATGCCATCTATTTATGCCGGTTTGCCGCATTGCGGGCCCATTGTGCTGCAATCGCGTATGGTCGTAGTTGCAGTAAAGTCGATCCATCAGGTTGGGGACCGATCCCGTGGTCTTGTGCTCTCCATGCCACCTTGCATGATCAGTCTTTCCAGCAAGTTTCCTTTTCTACAGATGTGTCCAAAGAACTTCAGTATTGGCAACTGCACAATCGACGATAACCGATTTCCTATCTAAAGCTTTTTGAGGATCGAGTTACTAGTGGGGAACTCTGTCCAGGGAATCTATAACAGTTGTCTAAGTACCACTTCTCTTAAAGCATCGATTTTTAGGTAATCTTGTTTTCTTAGTGATATAGAAAGATAGGAAATATGAGGCATTTCATCAAAAGAACCTTTGTGCTCTTGGTTATTCTCCTGTCTTCTCAAATGTAATAAGTAAGATTTATAGATATTACACACAACTTGAAAATGAATAATGTAATCTAATTGATGGATTGGTAAGAGGCAAATACAAGATATTTACTGCCCCTACCAGAGATTGCCTCCTCTCATCCTTCTTAGCCTAAATACCAAAACAGTAATAATTTATGAAATCTTAATATTACTGCATTGAGATAAATGAATGCACTGTACCTATGTCTAATATACATGCAGGTACCAAGATGTATTGAGAGAGACGTCACAGTAAGTAACAACATACAAACTAAGACTTAGGTTATGGTATATTGGCCCAATTCTAACTTACTTGAGCACTTCTGTCTGTGCAAAATGGATAGAAACCCTCTGAATATTAAATAATAAATACACATCAATAGTATGTTACCTTATATTGATATCAATTCCCACTGAGCGCTCGACACATCACAAACTCTAAAATAAAGGGTGCTTCTTACTATATTACTCCAGTGCCATTGAAAAACAAACATTGTACTTATATTTTCTGAGGCACTAGAAGTGTCTGGTGTATTAGATGTAACAACATTATTTTATTTATTTATTTAATACATTATGCACTTGTAGTGCATTGGCCTAAGGCATTCTCTACCAGTCAACCATTGTGCGATGCAGAGAAAATGGAAAGTAGATGCTTTTGATTATCAATTGTATTAAAAATAAACAGCCAGCATCAAATGCCATAACAAATACACATAAAAAATATAAACAAATGTACCCACAAAAACTAATACATATTATACATGCAACTAAATATATATAAACATGAACAAGTACGTAGAATACATACACAAACACAAATAGGTATAAATACCGTGGGAGAGCTACACTTCGGCATGAATGGGCCGGCTCAACCTGAGTGATACCACGGCCTCACAGAAAACCGGTGTGAAACAGCGCTTACACTGTGTTTCATCGAGTGAGTGAGGATACCGGAGGCCCATACCCCAATCCAACGCCCCCTATCCCCCTCACCATCCCCTTTCCCCCCAGGCCGCCATAGTGTGGGTCATGCTCCATTGTTCTTTTTCGCATTGAGGATGGTGACCACCACTCTTGGATTCTGCTCATGCTTTCCATCAGGCAGGGCAGAGTCATCTTGGCAGCTTAAATATAAAAAAAACAAAAAAATAACGGCTGAGAGTTATGAGGGTGATGATTCTGCCACTTATTTATTAAGATATTGCTTAACTTTGTTCTTAAAGGAAAAAATATCAGTGGCCATCCTGATTTCGAGAGGGAGCTCATTTCAAAGAAGAACAGAGTTAACAACAAAAGATGATCCAGCAAATTCAGATGTATGAAGAAGGTTTTTGGTGGACTGAGGGTTTCTGTCCTGTCTGCTACATAGTAATTGGAAGTAAGAGCCTAAAGAGTACAAGTAACCTCCTGGCACTGACTTGCAATATGCTCAAGCCAGCTCAGTGTACATTCGAGATGCGAGCCAAGATCTTTCACAGATTGGCAAATAGGTTAAGTAAGTAAGTATAAGTGGTATAAGTCCCTCTAAAAATTATAGCCTGAGGAGACTCCATGTTTATCCTACTCATCAATCCTTGACTTTCTATTTAATTGTTTGACATTTTGATGGGTTAACTGTTAATCCAAACCTTTTAGACCACACATTAATCGTTTCCAGATCTCCATTAACCCTTTTAATTGCTAGTGAAATATCTTGAACTTTTTCTTGTGACTAGAGTTGAAGGTCGTCGGCATACAGATGATATGCACACTGAAGTTCAAGGGTAAGGAGATTTAAGTATATAGAGAACAATAAAGAAGAAAGAATATTCTGTATAGAGCTCACTGACGGCTTCTTAAGCAAAAGATATTAGTCAGTGCAGCTAAATCTGATGTCATAAGATAATATGACCCATTAGACTTTAATGTTAAAATGTAATATGTAGAGTGTAAAGTTTGTACCGCCGATATTTGACAGGAGGCAGTAGCCGCGAACGTAATACCGAGCCGAGAACTGTCTGCAGGCGCGACTCGACGCACCACGGCGTCGGCCAGTAATGCTCACTCAACAGTGGCACCTTCTCCTCTAGGAACTGTCGAAACTCTCCCTCGCGGCAAACCAGTATTGGTTTCTACAACAAACCGACACAAATTAGACTTTAGCGATGATATGATGACACATACGAGCGCGTACAACTATCAGCAAATAACATAATGATTTTTACCTTGACCACTTCCACTAGATAATAGGTTATATACAACACTGATAAGGAAAATCCGACAAGGAGCTCTTTTTTTATTTCAAATAAATACATAAAAATGCCTAACATGGCTGGTGTGCGACAAATAAAAAAATAAAATAAAATAAAAAGAGCAACTGACTACGGTATGTAAATGTTGTCACTTGTCGTTGTCAGTTGTCAGTGCTTCATTGACAATCAATTGACACTCTAGTACTTTGACAGTAACTGACACTATTGTTATTAATACAAATTGACATTTGTAACGGAGATCGTTTTTTGTTTTTGCGAAAGACGGTCCCCATTTCATGTCATCCACATTTTTTATATTCTTTATCATTAATTCCATCACGAAGAAGACTTGAAGACTCGAAGACTTAGAATTGAAGACTTTAAATACTTGACATTGGCAGAAATAGCTGATCCGGCTGATTGCCATATCATCAAAAGAAGAAGAAGACATTTGTAACGAGATATTGGCTGTTCTTGATAGGTACATGACATTATATTATTGTATAGATATAGACTAGGTTTAATAATTATTTTATAAATGTTGTTGACCTAATGCAGTAACGTAGTCCCGAGGGACTAAAACTATTTAAAAAAGAAAAAAACTATCCTATTTAAGCAACTAACAAGTACACGTTCGTTATACGTCATTTCTTCTTATATGAAATATTTTTTTTTTGATGATATGGCAATCAGCCGGATCAGCTATTTCTGCCAATGTCAAGTATTTCAAGTCTTCAATTCTATGTCTTCGAGTCTTCAAGTCTTCGTCGTGATGGAATTAATGATAAAAAATATAAAAAATGTGGATGACATGAAATGGGGACAGTCTTTCGCAAAAACAAAAAACGATCTCTTGTATGAAATTTTGTAAGCTGATGGCTGTTTGTCATTATAAAATACCAACTTACTACTAAGCATTTAATTATAAATAATAATAAATAAATATTTTTGGACATCTGATACACAACGCCATCTAGTCCCAAACTAAGTAGAGCTTGTACTATGGGTACTAGACAACTGATATGAATACATAAATACTATTTTTTGTAAATACATACATATTATACATAGAAAACATCCAAACTCCGAAACAAATATTTGTAGAACATACAAACATTTGGTTCGACCCAGGATTCAAACCCGAGACCTCATGGACAGCAGTCGCGTACGCTACCAATGCGCCACCGAGGCAGTTAAATATATATTATATTCCTAATCTTTTTAAAATAATGTTTATATGCATTTATTAATGCTACACATATTTTTTTAAAATAATACAAGCTTATTTGATTTTCTTATGCAAAGTAACACAACGCACCAAAAAGTAGCTATCAGAATTTATTTGTCAGGTTGTCATTGTCACTATTGTCAGTAAAGTTTCAGTTTTATGATTCAATAAAACTTTTTAAATTAATTTACAGTATAATTTATCACAGACGGAACAGTGCATCACAGCTGTTCACATATTTTTATTATCAGAGTTTATTTTTGATATGACTTATTAATTACATAAGCTTATAATGAGATTTTAAAATAGAAAACAAACAGCTTTAAGTATAAATCGTAATTTACAAGTTCAAAATGAAGAGTGCCAAGTTGCTGTCGTATGCAAACCGCTGCATAAAAGGAAAGACATCTTCAGTACACAGGTAATTTGCGTACTTATTATATATTTAATTGTTCACGTTCTCGAAAGTAGCCTTGCTGTTACATAGTCCACAATTGCCGTGGACTTTGAACCGCAACCTCAATAATGAACTTCGTCTTGTATAAAAGCCAAAACTTCTTATGAATCACATACCTATAATGGAATAATACTTAAACCAATGAAGTACGTAAAATAGTAATGTGTAACTTAAAATATACTGAGTGAATTGTGTAATATACCTTTAGTCAATCAAAATAATAGCTATAAATAACGAAACAGGACATTCACCTTGATGATGTGTTATATATAGTATATATGTGTACTTGAACGGAATAAGACAATTGGTGATATGTCTAATACAAAATCATTTTTTATAGTATATTTATAATGGTTCCTAACATGCTGAACTACAGAGATATTGAAATTTAGAACTCGTCAAATAAAAGAAGAAATTGAAATAGTTCATTCATATTCAGATATATTCAGATATTATTCTACCTATAAACAGATTGTAATCAGTTGTAAATGTGTTTTTTCAGTTTTTGTACTTAAAAACAATCCAAATTTTTATGCTTAATATTACAAATCAAAAGTAACTCTGTATGTCTGTTATGCTTTCACAACTAAACTGCTGGATCAATTTCAATGAAATTTGGCATGAAGATACTTGAGGAAGGATACACACATGATAACCAAACAACATACATGCCAGCCAAGGTGAACGCTAGTAGTTAAATAGTTCTTTTCTATCTGCTTGGAAAAATGTGGTCTTTAAGTATTAAATAATTTACATTCATATAACATAGGTGTAAACCTTTGGTTTAACTCCTAAGGTGAAGATGATCAGAATTATGGTGAACTTGAGAAAGATGACAAAAATTGCTGTATCAACTCTCTGAGTGGTTTTGAAATTTAAGACATGCTGTAAAAGGTGATGAATGGAGAACACTCAATGAATGCTGCCAAGTTGGACTTGACACTAGTTGAGCACCTTTCAAACTTGCATGTAGTTATGTAATTTGTTAGCAATCGCTAAGTTTCTTTCACAATAGCAATGTCAGGTTGTCTTGAGATGGGTTTAAATGCAGCTTCACTAGATAATATTTGACAAGGAGTGTGGTAGACAATGTATGGGATTTTCCTGATTTAAATAACAACACAGTAGTACTGCAGAACACTGCTCCGCACCAAGTATTTAACGAACAGCACTGTATGTGGCCTTCCTTTATAAGTTTAATTTGTTAGGTTGTTAGTCATAAGTAGTGATTACTAATCACAATCATTATTATAAAAACTGCTGTAATGTAGTTAATTACTATGTGCTGATACCACATTAGCATAGAATCTTCGCTACAAACTTGCAATGCCGGAGTGTTCTCCAGTACAATACAATGGTAACATGTAATTTGTAGTAGTAGAAAGTAGTGGTCGCTGTAACTTGCTGCAAGTAGATCATTATGTTGCCAGCGCACGATGGTCTTCATCACGGCCGCCACCACGACAAAGTGCGTCCTTTGTGTTGAACCTGTTCCGCGGCCAGTTCGAGCCCGCGCAGGTGTTCCCCTTTCCTGAGCCACTGTCGGAGGACCAGCGTCAGATGCTACAGGAGCTTGTACCGCCCGTCGAGAAATTCTTTCAAGAGGTAGGCACATGTACATACATAGGATGTCTTTTTGTCTGATCTCATAAAGAAAATATTTGGCACATAACATTATTATGCATGCATTTCAACAAACACATTTCACAAGGTATTCTGTGCATGCATTTCTATGGGAAGACCAATAAGAGTGTATTTTTATAATTAAATGTTTCAATTATGTTTTTACCAGTGTTCAATCGTGAAAATGATCGTGAAAATCGGGAGACAAAGACTTATAAATGTAATATTTTATGGTTGCGTTTGTGTTCATGCAGGTGAACGACCCTGCGAAAAACGATTCAGATGCGCAAATAGAAGAGGGTACGCTGGCGGGGCTATGGGATCTTGGCGCTTTCGGCCTGCAAGTGCCCGCCGAGCTGGGCGGGCTCGGCCTCAACAACACGCAGTACGCGCGGCTCGTCGAGGTGTGAGCCCGTGGCATGTAGTACGTAGGTATGGGACCTCTGTGTACCCTCGCTGACGGCCTCGTGTGTGCAGGTGGTGGGCGCGCATGACCTGGGCGTGGGCATCACGCTCGGCGCGCACCAATCCATCGGGTTCAAGGGTATCCTTCTGTTCGGCAACCCCGAGCAGAAGAGCAAGTACCTGCCGCGAGTGACGGGCGGGGAGTACGCCGCCTTCTGCCTCACCGAGCCTTCCTCCGGCTCTGACGCCGGCTCCATCAAGTGGGTTCGCCTCCTTGTCCCGTGTGATCTCGCGCTGTCACTTTTCAGAACACCCTTACAGCGTATCGTGCCCGTGTTTCAGGTCCCGCGCGGTGCTGTCGCCCGACGGCAAGCACTTCATCCTCAACGGCTCCAAGATCTGGATCAGTAACGGAGGTATCGCCGAGATCATGACCGTGTTCGCGCAAACGCCTATCGAGAAGGACGGCAAAACTGTCGATAAGGTACCTCATTTGAATACATCGTGAGGGATCGTATGTTTATATATGTTAATTTGGATAACTTTGAACGAAGTATGAAGCCCTCAGATGCAGTTTTTATCTGTCTATAGTGCACAATTTTACTACAGCCCTACAACCTCAATCCTACCCGTGAGATCGTGTAATCCATTCGGTCGAGCCTCACGGGGATTCGAAAATCCATCTCATTTAAATATATGATTGAACCGAAACGACAAATGCGCGTCTGTCAAAACGTGGAGGTAATCGTGCGCCGTGACAGGTGACGGCGTTCATCGTGGAGCGCTCGTTCGGCGGCGTGTCGTCCGGCCCGCCCGAGAACAAGATGGGCATCAAGTGCTCCAACACCACCGAGGTGTACTACGAGGACGTGAAGATACCCGTGGAGAACGTGCTGGGCGGGCTCGGCAACGGGTTCAAGGTGGCCATGAACATCCTCAACAACGGGCGCTTCGGCATGGCGGCGGCGCTGGCCGGCACGCAGCGCTCGGCCATGCGCCAGGCGGCCGAGCACGCCGCCACGCGCGTGCAGTTCGGCAAGCGCCTCGCCGAGTTCGGCTCCGTGCAAGAGAAGCTGGCGCGCATGGCCATGCTCCAGTACGCCACCGAGACGCTGGCCTACATGGTCAGCGGCAACATGGACTCGGGCGCCCAGGACTACCACCTCGAGGCCGCCATCTCCAAGGTAACACCCCGCCCCTTCGCCCTCTCCCTCCTACACTCAATCTCTGGGGACTGTGGTTAAATTCAGTGTTCGGGGACTGCAATAACAAGAGAAAATTAAGTAACCCGTGTTCTATCGTCGACCTGTTAGATTATTACTTTTGGTTTGTAAAGAAGTGTTAATTTTAAATTTACAGTTAAATTTCTTGATTTATGAACACTTCTTTACAACTCAAAAATAATTTGAAATGAATTAGAGAGACATACTCTGTATATACATACACTAATAACTCACGGAGGTTTATCTATATTCGTGTAGCTCATGGAAAGCATTCGGTGACGATCGACACGGGTTCCATGATTTTTGTCCATCCAAAAAGAGCTCAACGCGCCTATAAAAGTTTTTACTTCAAAAATTACTCGGAACGAACATCGTTTCTCGGTAGAAATATTCAGAGTATATTCATAAGCGTTTAAACGAACGAACGAGTGTCCGGTAAGTGTCCGGTAAGTAATTCCGGTAGTGACCGGGGACCGTGACGGCAGGTGTTCGCGTCCGATTCGGCGTGGGCGGTGGTCGACGAGGCGATCCAGATCCTCGGCGGTATGGGCTTCATGAAGGCGACGGGCCTCGAGCGCGTACTGCGGGACCTGCGCATCTTCCGCATCTTCGAGGGCACCAACGACATCCTGCGGCTGTTCGTCGCGCTCACCGGCATCCAGTTCGCCGGCAGCCACCTGCAGGAGCTGCAGCGCGCCTTCAAGAACCCGACGGCGCACCTCGGGCTCATCTTCAGCGAGGCGGGGCGGCGCGCGTCCGCCGCCGTCGGGCTCGCGCGCGGCCCCGACCTGGCGCCGCTGCTGGCGCCCGAGCTGCGGCCGCTCGGCGCCGAGCTGGCCAAGCTGTGCGCCGAGCACGGGCGCTCCGTGGAGGCGGCGCTGGTGCGGCACGGGCGCGGCGTGGTGGACGAGCAGCTCGTGCTGCAGCACCTGGCCGCGTCGGCCGTGGACGCGTACACGGGCGTGGCCGTGCTGGCGCGCGCCTCCCGCGCCGCGCGCCGCTCGCTGCCGGGCGCGGCGCACGAGCTGCGCCTGGCCGAGGCGTGGGCCGAGGAGTGCGCCGCGCGCATGCCCGCGGCGCTGGCGGCCACGCGCGCGCCGCGCTCGCTGCGCCAGCACGCGCGCCTGTGCCACCTGGGCGCGGCCGTGGCGCAGGCCGGCGGCCAGCCCACGCCCAACCCGCTCAACCTGTAGCCTGTGGCCGCCCCCCGCTGCGCCAGCACGCGCGCCTGTGCCACCTGGGCGCGGCCGTGGCGCAGGCCGGCGGCCAGCCCACGCCCAACCCGCTCAACCTGTAGCCTGTGGCCGCCCCCTAGCTGGCGGCCACGCGCCACACCCTTTAAGTCCGAGCTCCTCCTCGGATGCGAATCTCGGTAGAACCGGTCAGTACCGATCCGACAAAGTGAATGCGATTATGTTACGTTAAATTAAATCGATTGAAACTGAAAATGTGAGTTTCGTTTGTGTGGCCGCCTCGCCACGTCGCACCGCCGCACCGTCGCGGGCGGCGGCCGCCGACGAGAGCGAAACATGGTATGAAACCGTCGACGACGACCCGCGCATCTGTCTCGGTAAAAGTGCACTTTTTAAAATAAACGTTTTTTGCGCCATCGACGACGCATTGTAATTGTGAAAACTTGTTACAAAAATTTGATGTCACTACACTAGTACTTAATCAGCAACAACGAGTCCAATTCCGAACCATCCTTGCCGGAACGCCACTTTGTTCGTTGTCGCAACTCGGCGATGTACTCTTTACTTGACCAGAAGTGTTGGCGGAGCTGCGCAATACGCTGGTAATACTACACGTTTTATTTACACCAGAAGTTACATTATCAATCCCAAACAACGACCTATCCACTTGCTTAGTCTCCAAATTTAACTGTCGACATAGCTTTTCCATCACAAAACACGATTTACTCGCGCTGTCAAAAACTGCACGAACCACATGTCCTGACCATAAAGATCATGCAACTTTACTAATTTGACAATAACGCATCCCGTGTCAAAGCGCTGTGTAAAGATGTGACGTTAGCCGACATCGCAACGTTGTTCATCTCAGTCAAAGGACGTCGAAGACGGAGATCGTTGTTATGCCTGCGCTTACATAATTTACAGCCAGGTCTTTTACGATGGACCGCGAAATGACCCGAACGAAAACAATTCTTATAATGAGGAAGCAATTTAAAACGTACATCGTTGCTCAATGCGAGAAATTATAAACAATCGCCTAAGTTATGGTGACCTTTACATTTGAAGCTGTGGCGACTTCTACATACAGCGCAACAACATAAAATATATAACAGCGCCGTCTACCGAAGAAACACAAACTACGGAGCAACGAAGAAAACTAAGAAACTACCAATCCTAAATCGCGCAATAGAAGTTCTCGCGCCGATTAACATATATACAACTTCCCAACATCAACCCTTGGGCAGTGTCCCGCCAGGCATGATCACCTCGCCTGGTTGGAGGATGCTCCCTGTGTGTTGGAGGAACATGTGGCCCTTTTCTCCACAGGGGCAGACCTTTGTTCCTAATCCTGAGTTAGAATTACTAGCATTTTGGATGGTAACCATGGACTTTAGCTTAATCCCTAACTTATTTGACTGAGGCTGACAATTACGAGATAATTCTATATTTTTAAGTAATTTGACACGCCCACTTATGAATTGTAAGGATGCATCGAAAGTAACTCTGCTATCTCTGTCCATACGACCCTGGTACTCCTCCCATTCGCAAAAATTTCTAGTTTGAGAGTAAAAATGAAAATTAAAAGAGTAACCTATGGCGACTTCCACATACAGCGCAACAGGAACACACTATAGCACCATCTACCGAAGATACTTCGAACTACGGAGTAACGAAGGAAACTAAGAAACTACCAATCCTAAATCGCGCAATAGATGTTCTCGCGCCGATTAGCATATATACAACATCCCACCGTCAACCGCTGGGCCACTGCCCATGTGTGTGGGCATGATCGCCACGCCTGGTCGGAGGATCCTCCCTTTGAATTGGAGGAACATGTGACCCGTTCCTCCACATAACCCAGTATTAAACAAGCTCACCGAAGGTATCTAATTCTCCCAGATGTTTATTTATTTGGTAAATTAATTTTTTTAAACTTACAGCGGATTCCTTTGTGACAGATTCTATTTTAAAAATAGCCGAAACATGATTACTTACTTATAACCTCTTAGTGTAGTAACGCTCAGATAGCCAACCAATTACTCCAAGCCACGGGGTATTTAGAAACAAAAATTCCAATAGATTGGATAACCATGGCAGCAGCTCCCTCCTGAAACGTTCGAAGGTAGTGAAATTTGTTGATCTCGTCGATAGCATTATTAGAATGGATGAGACTCGTAAAGACGCCGTGGAACTCCAACCAGTTGTTATAGGATTTTTTTTACGTTGTGGAATGCATTTACGCACTTCGCTCCCCCCCCCCCCCTACCCCGTGGGGACAGGGTTTCGCTTTTGACTGACTCCCCAGGCTACCCACTAAACCACCACGGTGTGCCACTCTGCGCCTGAGACGGGAGAGATCCGGAAACCGCTTTCTTACGCCATCCAGACCCCTTCCAGCGCCTGCCCACACTGAAGCGGGCTCCGTCGTCTGATGGTAGACTCTCAATTTAGGCAGACATATGGCACACGCGTAACGTCGCCCCCTCGCGGCTGGCTTGGAAGCGGATGAGGGGAAAACCCGTCCCGCCCATCCGCGGCCACACTTAGGGCGGCATGAGGCGCTGGTAGGCGCGCCTCCGCCGCCCGTTCGCCGACGGCGGATTGGGTCCGAGTGGAGGTCGTCCTCCCGGGCCTTCTCCGCCGCCACCTTCTGCGAGATGACTTTCTCGCAGAAGATCGCGACCGCGGTAAAACTACTCTCGCCGCCGGCCATGGAGCGTACGACGGCCGGCAGCGAGTGATCTTCTCCGATGACTGCATTGAGGGCCCGTCGCTGCGGCGCCCAAGCGGGGCACACCGCCAGCGTGTGCTGGGCCGAGTCCTCACTGCAGTCGCAGTGGTGGCAGGCGGGACTCAATTCCCTCCGCGCGACCGAGTGCAGGTACTTCCCGAAGCAACCGTGCCCGGAAAGCACCTGCGTCAGTCGGAAGGAAAGGGTCCCGTGCTGCCGCCCTGCCCACTCGAGGATGACGGGCTGGAGCGCCTCCACGGTGGCGAAGCCAGCACGTGGAGCCTCCAGCCGCGACGACCACCGAACCATAATGGCTCGACGGGCGGCTTCACGCCACTTGTGTTCCTCTTCGGGCGGAGGGCGAACGCCACTCCGCCCGGAATTCAGCCACCCGTCGATAAACTTCGGCGAGCACTTCCACCTCCAAATCCCACGGGGGTTTACCGGCCAAGCCGCACGCCGCCTCGGTCGACACCGTGCGGTATCCGCGCATGGCTCTGACCGCCAATACTCTCTGAGGCCGCCATAGGCGCGCCTTATTCTGGGCGGTCAGAGCCGATACCCGCACCGGTGCGCCGTACAGCGCCATCGACCCGACGACCCCCGTGAAAAGGCTTCGCGTTGCGACACTGGCTCCACCCAGATTGGTCAAAAGTCGCCCTAGGGCGGAGGCAGTATCGACCAGCTTGGGAGCAAGCTGTCGGAAGTGCTCGTCGAAGAGCCACCTACCGTCGAGGATCAGGCCCAGATATTTCATCTGGGCCCGAACCGGTACGAGGACCGAGTTCTCCGCTATGGAGGCGCTGGGGGGTGGCCCACGACGGGGCCCATGGAAGAGCAGGGCCTCCGTCTTGTCCAGGGCCACCCGCAAGCCCAGCGCCTCGATGCGCCCGACCACCAGAGAGACTCCCCTGGTGGCCAGGCACGCCGCCTCCTGAAAGTTCGCCCCCCGGGCTATGACCAATGTGTCATCGGCGTAACAAATTACGCCCAGCCCGGGGGGAAGACGCCCGCGAAGGACCCAGTCGTACCCCACGTTCCACATGAGTGGACCAGCTTCCCGCTCTTCCAGCACTCAGAAAAGCGTCCGGAAGCCAAGCTAGCGTCCAGCACTTCCATGAGGCGGTCCGACATATGGTCGAGGGCTCGGGCTATCATTCGGGCTGGTACCCCGTCCGGCCCGCGGGCGGTGTTCTTGGATCGGATCCGCAGAACAGCCGCCCCTACCTCTGATTCCCTGACGGGCGGAACGTCGACCTCAATGCCCCCGGCGTCTCCGACCAAATAGGCCATCGACGGGGTCTTGTGCTCCGCCCGCTGCAGGAATAGGCCTTCGACCACTTCCTGCAGGAAGCTGGGCTGGAGTGTCTCGGTAAGGGGGGGGCCGCCGTGCGGAGGTTCTGACGCACCGCACGATATGGGCCACCCCAGGGGTCACGGTCGAGACCCTCCAGCATACTCTTTCTTTTCTCCTCTTTGGCGCGGCGAATGGCCAGCTTCAGAGTTTTCCGCGCTTCGCGGTACTCCTCAGGAAGCTGGTCCTCCCCGCCGTCTCCGCGGTGACGCCGCCGGCTGCGGGTGTAGTACCTCCGGGCACGTGTACAGGCCGCACGGAGGTCTGCCAACTCCTGAGACCACCAGTAGACCTCTTTTCGGGGAGGCCGACAACCTCGAATCCGACCCATGGCCGCATCGCAAATCTGCTTGATCGCATCGCGAAAGCGGCCAGCCCCCATGTCGACCTTCTCGGTCGAGGCCCGTGGAGACAGCCAAGACTGAACAATGGCTGCATCCTCTAGCAGGTCCCTATCGAGCTTGGCATCAGCCCACCGCGGAAAGCGCGAGGAACGCCGTGCCAAGTGACCCCTACTAGGGCCCTGGGACCGGGAGAGCTTGAATCGGATCTAGAGATGATCCGAGAGCGTCGCAACCTCATCCAGGACACACCAGTTCCTTACTCGTACGGCGACTGCAGGGGTAGCCAACGAAAGGTCCACTATCGACCCCTCCTGCTGTCGCACGCACATGTTGGTGGAGCCTCTGTTTAGGAGACAGGCCCACTGAGGCCGCCCATTCCTCTACGGCCTCTCTCCTGGCGTCCGACGCTGGGGAACCCTACGCAATGGATTTTGCGTTGAAGTCCCCCAACACGAGGACGTGCCCAGACGGTAACCGCCGCATCGAGGTCTCCAGGTTGTTGAGAAAGACCTGGAAGTCGCTCAAACTCCCGTTGGGAGAGAAGTATACACCGTATACGGTGATCCCCTCACTCGGCGGCAACATATCCATTGCCCTTGTCTTTAAGCGACAAGAGCGGGGAATGAGCCGCCGCGGAACCGACGACTGCCACGGAGCCGTCCCAGTCACCCATCCAATTTGGACAGGGAGGGACGTAATTGGGCTCCGCGACTACGCTAACTGCGTAGAAACAACTTAGGACGAGGTGAACAGAAGAGTCCAGGTGGGTTGGGCAGCGTTTGGGAAACTGCGTCGAATCTTCTCATCGTCGATCCCACAGTGCCTAAAGACGAAAATCTTCAATGCGTGCTTCCTACCCGTAATGACATACGGAGCCGAAACGGACACTTACGGTTCGACTGGTCCATAAGTTCAAAGTCGCTCAGCGTGCTACGGAGAGGGCTATGCTCGGCGTTTCTCTAAGGGATCGCATTCGAAACGAGGTGATCCGACAAAGAACCAGGGTCATAGACGTAGCCCACAGGATAAGCAATCTGAAGTGGCAGTGGGCTGGTCACATTTGCCGAAGAACCGATAACCGTTGGGGTAAACGAATTCTTGGGTGGAGACCGCGTCTCGGGAAACGTAGTGTAGGACGTCCACAGGCCAGGTGGAGCGATGATTTGCGCGGGACGGCTGGCAGGAGCTGGATGCGAGAAGCCATAGATCGAACTAAGTGGCGTGAAATTGGAGATGCCTATGTCCAGCAGTGGACTGCGATAAGCTGATGATGATGACTACGGCAACACCGTTCGACCACTGCGCCATGGTTTGCAGGAAGAGATCCTGCGCCGCGGCGCAGTGGTTGAGTTTCGTCTGGACAAGGAGGCTGGAGACGTGATCCATTACTGGATCGTCTCTACAGCCTCCTCCATGGGCGTTACTGTCGAACGACGTCGGGGGCAGCCTGGGTCGCTTGGCTAGCCGCCGACGTCAGCGTGGAAGCACGGGGGGACCTGCAGCCTCACTGCCCCATCTGGTGATTGGCGGACTTCTTGCCCGCCGCATACACAGGGCAGTGAGGGGCGGCAGAGCATTCTGCCGCCTTGTGCCCCGGTTGACCGCAGCGGAAACAATCCGCTGCAGTCGAAGCAGCTCTGGTACTTCGTGCGAGTGTCTCCCGCAACAAGGCACTTAAAGCTCCTCATCGGTCTCACCGCCAGGACTGTTATCCTGGCGCTCACGAACCCGATGAGGACCCTGCCGGCATCGGCCAAGATTTTGGCCGACGCTACAGGACAGGTCACCCACACGGAGCCGAGCCCTCCTGGACCGGGGCGAATGGTGCCGACTCTGATGTTATCTGCGCTGCACTTCGTCCTCTCCTGAATTGCAAAGCGTACACCATCGACGTTCACAGAGTCGTCCAGGCCGGAGATGCGCAGTTACGCGCGCTTCGTGGGCCTGGAGTTCTTCACACCATCCTGGGCTGCGAACACCCCCCTTAGTTTCTCGGCGAAGGTGTCCGCCGTCTTTGCGCCATCGGCCCCGGGAAACTCGAGGACTCGAGCTCCCGTTTGGCGTACCCCTGACGACCCGAATTCAGCAGCGAGACTGTCCCGGGCCGTCTTAAAGACGGCTGCATAAGACAGTCCGCCGCTTGCCGCCTCCGGTGACACGGTAACCACTACAGCCGCGGTTTTAAGCGGCTGCAATTTCCGCGGCTTCTTCTGGGTGGCACTTGCCACCGGTGGTGACTGCGGGCCAGCGGCTGCTTTTTGGGCAGCCTTTCTGGCCCGCTTTTTGGCCTTTTTGGCCTTCTTTGAACTCCCGACCAACTGCCAACCCTCATTGGAGGGGGCAGGTGCAGTCGGGCCCGGCAGAGTTGTGGGAGCGATGAGCAGAGGGATCTCCGCTCCAGCCTTTGTCGCCGTCTTGGGCCCCGTCTTTGGCGCTGCCGTTTTGGCTGGGGCCTTCTTCCCCTGCTGCGTTTTTCGAGCAGCAGCAGGGGCTGGCACCGACGTCGCCGCCGCATAAGGACACGCGACCCCCCACCACGGGCAGATGGACCGGTGCCGAGGTGATCTTCGGTCTCGGCGTCGCGAGCGCCGGCCGCACAACTGGGGCTGGCTATAACAATAATAGCGGGGAACACCATGGGGCTCAGCTAGTCTAAAAAAGTAGGGCTAATTATGTACTTTAAACTAATTTACTACTACTTACAACATTTGCTATCAGCCGGTGCAAAATCGATCCAGCCGTTTCAGAGATTAGCCGAAATAAACAGACAAACAATAATTGAAAAAATGCGGTAGGTATTTTAATATTACAGACACTTCAACCTTATTTTTTTGGTATAGATATTTACATATAAATTCTTATGATACAGAAGTTTTTTTAAAAGTATTATAACTTTAGAGGGTCTTCAGAAAAACGGTTTTAAATCAAATGTCTTCCGAGAAAGAATCGCCCATAGCGTTAAATTTTTTTTTTTTTCATATGGCAGTCTGTGCCGATGTCGACAATTCTGCCAATGACATATGAATGTAAGAGATTAGTGTGTTAAAAAAATACAATCATTGGCAGAATTGTCGACATCGGCACAGATTGCCATATCCAAAAAAAATACAAAGATAGCAAAGTGAAGAGGGAAGAAGGAAAACTGATTAAAGTTTAATGGAATTACAACGTATGAAAGTCATTAACGCCTGAATGAGTTCTGGCGATGAATAGGTTAAAAGAGAAGAGAAATTAATAGGGGTGGGGATCTTTAAGTTTCTTAAAAAGTCATATAAGTCCAAAGATGGATTGTTTTTCTTGCAATTAAAAAATATGTGGTCCAAACTGCCTTCGTCTAATCCACATTCGCATATTGATGAGTCCCTGACCCGAATTTTACGCAGGAAAATGGGGGAGCAACAGTGACCAATACGAAGCCTACAAATTGTTGAAATAATAGATTTAGACAACCTATTGTACTTAAAGAACCAGGGTTTTGATGTAACACATGGCTGAATGGCATAAAAATGATTGCCTTTCTTTTTAGAGGAGGTGTTTCACTCTAACTGCCAGGCTGCCAGTAGCTTTTCTTTGGGAAGCCTCAGAAGGTCGTAGTTACAGTGAATGAAATGTTTAAGGTCCGCAGTTTCAGAAAAGGTGGCATTTTTTGCCAGTGAGTCTGTACATTCATTACCTCTGATGCCATTATGGCTAGGGATCCATACTAATTGAATTACATTTGAGCTCCTTGTGCTAAATAAGATATTTTTAATTTCTAGAATTAAAGAAGATTGAGACGATTTCTTAAAAGGATTCTGCAATAACGCTTTGAGGCAGCTAAGAGAGTCGGTAAATATTACGGCCTTGTTAATATTGTGAGATTTTATGAAGAAACATGCTTCCAAAATAGCCACACACTCACCCGTAAATACGGATGGCTCTTTGGGACATCTAAATTTCAGGATAATCCTGGAGTCCTGGTAGTAAACTGAAGCACCCACAGGGCCTTCGTTATATAATTTGGAGGCATCAGTAAATTTTTTTTTTAAATCCTTCCAATGCTCTTAACCAATGCATTGAAGGTCGAATTTGCATGATCAGACTCTTTACCGATCCCGGTGTTTAAAATAACGTCTGGTTTAAAACACAGAATGTTATAATCGAAGCAGAATAGAGGGAGAGATTCATATTTTACTGTATCGCTAATGAACGGTTTGTAATCCCGAGGTTTACACATCACTTTTAATATAAAGCGGGCAGATAAAAATTGTCTTCTTATAGCTAAAGGGGGCTCAGAACATTCTACTTGTAGCGCATTGATGGGAGAGGACTTCATACAGCCAGTTATAATGCGAAGACACTTAGCCTGAACTTTGTTAAGAGCTGCTAGAGCCTTTTTATTACAAGGTGTAATCAAAAATAAACCATAATCAATGACACTGCGTATTAAGGCATTGTGAAGAAATTTCATTGTGTATGGGTGGGCCCCCC
>PKRV01001686.1:80462-117369 GCA_003709505.1 Hyphantria cunea | reverse complement strand
CTAAAGTGTTTCAGTGTCATGATCATCTTATATGACTTACGATCCTTGAAAAAAAATATTTTAAGAATTAAAGATTATAATAATCATTGTCTGCCACGCTGACGCAGTAGTAGCGTATGCGACTGCTGTGCTAGAGGTCTCGGGTTCGATTCCTGAGTTGGACCAAATATTTGTATGATCTGCAAATATTTGTTTGGGGTTTGGGTGTTTTCTATGTATAGTATGTATGTATTTACAATAAAAAGTATATATATGTATTGATGTCAATTGTTTAGTACACATAGTACAAGTTCTGCTTAGTTTGGGACTAGATGGTGTTGTGTGTTATAATGACCGAAAATATTTATTTGCTTATTTATTTTATTCATTTGATTTTAAAGACAGTAACTATAACAATATGTAATATATTTATTTAGATTTAAAGAAGAAATGCATGTAGCTTGGAAATGGTATCACAAACAAAAATGTCGGTTACTTAATAACGAAGTGTTGGCTATTCCAAATATGCTATTTTTAAAATTAAGATACAGACGTATATAAATATTAAATAAAAAAAATATAGTTTATTGACCAATATAAAATGTTAACAAACTGACAAATTTTAAGAGACCAGTCTAAGCGTGTTCACAATGTATACCTACACCGTTCTACACTTCTAATACATAGTGACATAACCGTTTACATATCAAAGATTAAAAGAATTTACTTACCAAACAAAAATATTAAAATACATGGTTTATCCAGTCTCTCATTTTATTGGTGCTGAATATTTACAGCGAACACTGTAGCATACGCCATCAACATTGATACAAATCGATATTTATAGAAATGTACCTTTATGGTAAAAGGTTACATTAATTAGCGAAATCTACCCTCCGCACTAGTTTAAAACTGTGTTGCGGCAGAGTAGTCCTCATCGATTACGCGACCAATTCGAAACGTTACGTTTTGTTAAGCGAGTGCCAGCTACGCAGTACTTTATTAATAGTTCGCACATTACAGCAAGCATAGTACACACAAAATAAATACATGCAATTTTGTACTAGTTCAAAACTAATTGTAAATAGATCAATTTTATGCAATCAATAAGATACTGTGTCAACCCACATTAGTTACCTTAACATAAATTCATATCTTTCTCCTTCATTCAAAACCGTATGGATATGAGTACACAATTTAAACATTATAGATACATAAACATTCACTACTACATACATAAACATATTGATACATACATAGTACTTTTAAAAAGAAACAACCTATTCAGGATCTATATATTAAAACTATACTCAGAAGAGCTTATATATATATAGTTGATCATAAACATAGTTGCACACTTTCATATGAATTCATGTATTCTTTTTTTTAGAAAAGGACAATTTTAGATAAAGTCTGGAGAAAAGCCTCACTTGATTGATAGTCTAATGTTAACAGATAATTTGTTATTATTTTTTTGCAAGCTTTAATAGTTTTATCTCTTAGAGACTGAGTTGTTATTTGACCAAGCTTACTGTAAATCCAAGGACCCAGATATGTAAAACAATTTCGAGCAAACATAGTCTTAAAATGAAGCACTGTATAAACAGTAGCAAGTCGTTTTCTTGAGATGACTAAAGGTGGTGTGATGTGGTGTTGTCTTAGAACTATTCTAAGTATAAATAGCTGACGTAGAGTCGGTACGGGAAATTCCTTATATAACTCTGAGGTTGGGTAATAGATTTTTTTTAAATTTAGCACTTTTATTGCCGCTCTTTGTGCTCGTTCAACTCTGATGAGATTAGTTTTTTTAGCACTATCCTAAGCTGATATACCATACGCCAAGATTGGCAAAGCGAATAATATATAAGAAATAATGATTTAAAAATTACTCATATCTAAGAAGAATCTCCATTTTGAGAAAGAATTTCGTTTTTAGATCAGTAGTATTTGGTAGTAGAGCCACGCTGATTTTAGCACGACCGGGCCGGCTCGACCGGGCCGGCTCGACCGGGTCGGTACTACCCTTGCAAAGAAAATCAACGTAAACAAGCAGCGTTCATGCTGTCGTGTTTCGTTGGTGAGTGCGAGAGCGGTGGCCCAATGATGCAGAAGCATCACAAGGCTGCCATGGTGGCTAAAATTAAAAATTTTAAGAACTCCCTACGCAAGCATTTAATCAAGTAATCATAGGCCAAAAAGCCTTCCATCATTTTGAATAAAATCCGATTCTCTTACACTGTTAGACCGATATTAATACATAGTTAAGAACCACCACAAAGTAACTGGCTCTGAAATGAAAGAAACCGCATCCAAATCGGTCCATGAGAGCTACGTTGCATTCACACATCACACGGACACACACATCCACGTTAAACTTATAAGTTACAGGGTTTATGTCAAGTTTTCCTTCTCTTTGCAGTGATGTTGTTCTGCGTAGTTTACTCCATTAGTCTCCTTTTATGACACTTATAAATAAGAAGAGTTTGTGAAACTACGTCTTTTAATCACCACATGGATAAAGTCAATAAACACAACTATCACTTTTGTGTGTTACAAGACATAAGAAATTGAACCATTTATTCTGCAATTAGGTTTCATGACTTATCAAATAAAGTTTACCATGCAAACATGGTAAACTTTATTTGATAAGATAAGTTTCACTTTTCCTAACTGGACTAGCCTGAGGAGAAACGACGAAGCAAACACAAGTCTAAGTCTGTTTGTAATTCTGCTTCATTTCGTCATTTACCTTCCACTTATAACTATGTATAAGTAGTACTATACCTAAATAATATACCTATGTGTTATTTAAATATCACTTTTAGTTAGGCACCTTAATAAATAAAGTAGTAGTAAGGTCACCAATATCTGATTTCATGCATTATCCTTATACATAACCAACAGGTTATGTCATAATTTTAAGTTCTGCATACTTTGCGTTGATTTTGGACTGTGTATAAAAGATTGATACAGATATATCGAAACCACCAGTTCATTTTTATCACCTGAACAGTAAACATAAAAAAGAACAAAATGTTTGCTAAAGTAAGTATGGAATTAAATATATTGGTGTACAAATAAAGAGTTACAAATCCTATATCAAATACTTTATTTGTATCAGGAAAATATTTAAATACTTGTTTGTTTTCCAGATTTTAGTAGCAGTAGCTGTTATCGCTATTGTCAGCGCACAAGACAGTCATCATAAGAAACATGACGTACATCACGAAGAACACCACATCGACTATTATGTATGTTATTCTGTTTCACTAACAAACACCTAACGTTTTTATTATTTAGAAATAATTAAGTAACTAATCAGCAACATCTTTCAATCCAGGCCCACCCCAAGTACGAGTACGCCTATGAAGTAAAAGACCCCCACACTCACGACTTCAAGCAGCAGCACGAACACCGCGACGGAGACGCCGTGAAGGGCGAGTACAGTCTGCACCAGCCCGATGGCACCGTCAGGATTGTCAAGTACCACGCTGACAAGAAGACTGGGTGAGTGGAATTAGTTTTTAGTATTTTGTGATGTTAAAGCAGAAATAACTATAAATAACTTAGTTCAGTATTTAATATCGTTGATCGTACTACTTTTGATAAGCAATAAAGCGTTAATTGTGGATTAATTTTACAGATTCCACGCTGACGTGAAGTACGAGGGCCACGCCGAACACATTGTTCCTGAACACCACCACCACCATTGATTCTATGAGAGCATATAGTTAGGACATGATTGTTGATTAGTTGAAATAAGATTAGATTATTAAAGCAATATATACTTAAAGTAACTTGTGTAGTTTTATCAACCACCTTTTAAATCCTTAAGATTTTTCTTACTCGAGATTTCTCTCGGTTTTTATCCTAATTTCCGCTTTGAAACTTTCAGAGAAGAGGAGGTTTGGATTCCCTCGAATTGAAAAATACTGTTTCTCCTAAAATTTTCTAGAGTATTGTGCATGTATGTAGTTACTGTTTGTCTGTTTAATTTATTTATATCTATACATACTCTTAGCTACCACGCCTGTTGTTTCTATTAATATTGGGATTGTTTCTGCTTGTGTATTCCATAATAGTGATATTTCTGTTTTTAATAAGAATTAAGTGAGGGTGAGAGGGAAGGGTTATGCGCTCTTGTTTAGTACAGTAATTTAAATAGTGATTGCACGGATGTTGTAATAATAATATTTTGGACATCTGACATACAACATTATCTAGACCCAAACGAAGCAGAACTTTTATTATGGAATATTTTTTAATGCACATATATTACACATAGAAAACACCGAAACCCCGAAACAAATATTTTTAGATCACACAAACATTTCAGACTCAGAATTTAAGCCCTCCCGGGCTTAAATTCTGAGCACAACAGTTCCATTCACTATCACTGCGCCACCGAGGCAGTCAAACATTGTAGGTTAAGTGGTCAGCAAATCATAATAATTGTATTTCTTATTAAGAATGAAAAGAAAAAACATTTTATTGAAGTATACTAATATTTTGAGATCAAAAGCAACTTTGCGAGTCTGTTACGCTTCCACAGCTAAAGAAATTTGGATGAATTTTAGTATAATGATAGATTAGACCTTGACACATACGCGGGCGGATACGTGAGAGAAAACTAAGCTATATATTTATTATTTATAAAATTAATGTGCGTAGTAAGGTAATAAAGCAAATAAAGTGTATAGTAAAGTAGGGTATATTCCCGTTAGGACCATTTTGAGTATTGATTTAATTACTATCTTTTTTTACAATATTTTGTGGGTTTTATGTCATAATTTAGGTACATGTACTTGATCTGTCCTTAAACTTACCTTTCTCTTTAAAATTTTATTGAAGGTTATTTATTGCAATTCAGTCGTTTAAAGGAAATTAATATTATTACAGGTGCAATCGAAATTGCAGTCTCTCCGAACTTCATTAATGTATTGATCATTACTATAGTATCTGGGGACATTGCCCCGAATTGCTTCTAAAATTCTAGCCATATTTTTGTTACTTTCAAGAAGCGGTCGAAGATGCACAGTGTGATAGTACCGGCTAGCTTACCAATCTTGTGAGCTTTGTTAATTTGAAACAATAGTTTAAATGCAATGGTTACATGTGCAGATGGTGAAATGGTCCTTTATAAAAAGGGACGGACAACACTAATAAATGACTTGATTGATAGGGCGATAAAATAGCTAGAACAAAACATTATTGATTCGTTATACGAATTTTGTCGTGTGAAACTTCTCACATCTGGATGCCATAAAATCCATGTTTTAAGTGAACGTAGTAAAAAAGGGTGATTACCTGAATCATCGACGGTTTCGAGAATAGAGATGAGGGTTAGGAAAGGGCACTTGGTGTAGGACCACGGAGGAGATCGGACCTTGTGAAGTAGGGTCGTATCGTATCTGTGCGTCTTGTTGTTATTTAGAGTAAGTTAAAGTATAACATTGAAGAAAGACGGGTGAGTCTCAGTCATCTATAGTACCTGGTAAGGTAATAAGCTTAGTATCCCGGTCTGAGTATCGTAGTGATTACTAGATGATAACTAGATGAAATCTTATAGTTTTATTGATAAGCATTGCTATTGGTTTTATTGGTACCTTTGATTGGAGATGTATGAGTAGGCTTCTTTATAAGGCCTGCAGTGAGGTGAAGCGAGGTATGGTCGAGTGGAGCTCAGCGACTGATCATCTCTTAGTTCTGCTACACGATTATACCTCGGCGATCTGTCAATGTGGCGCTTTATACTGAGGTTGGCGTGTTTAGGTTGTGGGATGTGTACTTACGTGCTGGGAGTTTTAAGGGTTGGCTACTCGGCCTTCTGTAGGCTGGATAGGCGCTATTGCAGTATGTGTCGCCGGGAGAATTTGGATTCGATCTCCAAACCGGGTAGGCGTTACCGCACGCCACCTAAGATATCTCTATATCAGGTACCGGATAGCATATGGTAATGCACCTGGATGTAAACCGCAACTGATATAGTATTTGACTAGCCGTTCAGAGCGTCTATAGTAAAAGATCGTTAATTCACCTAAATCTTGGGTACACAAAGGAAGATAGCGTGATCAGAACAAACCACTTGCAATGTGCTTAATGTGTTTAATTGTCTATGATACTTCCATTTGATCCGCGTGAGGCTTTTATGCCAGTGGAGGAATTACGAGTCTGGCGACGGATTCCACAGGGTAGTACGGAGGAGGGGTGCTATCCCAATCCTCTCGTGAGGGTTGCCGATGGTGTTAACGAAATCACCTTGTTAGATAGCCGATTATTTACGGTACTCAGGCTAGGGCTCGATGAGGCACCATCACAACAGTGAAACACATTTCTACGCAGCGCCAAAGAGTTTATCCGAATTCAAAGTTCTTGGAAATCGTAGATTCGAGTCGCTCTTTGTTGAATACGGTCCAAAGGAAGGAGCTGGTATTGGGGTGTCTCCGCCCAAAGACGGGGTATTCCATGTGAGGCCAGACCTGCGTTTTATAAAGCAAAAGGCGGTGGGCCGGAGTGAAATACTGTCTCGATCTGTTGAGTACACTAAGCTTCTACGAGGCCAATTTGGCCTAACCCTTCAAATGGTCATGAACCTAGACTTCGCTCGATACGTTGACACGAAGTATTCCAATATTGGTTGAGGCAGTTAGAGGAGTGTCTTCCGGATGGCGTAAGAAAGCGGTTCCCGGATCTCTCCCGTCTCAAGCGCAGAGTGGCATACCGTGTGGTTTTAGTCGGTTCGATTCCGACACACCGCCTCGCCGCAAACCCCGGTGGCGTGAAGGCACGAGGGGGTTTCCACACATAAAAAAAAAACAAAAAAAAGAGATAGAGGAGATGTCTTCAAAACGAGGAGACATGACCCACAGCAGATTTTTAGCGGTGAATGCACAAACTTGTGTCTTTCTAGGGTTAAATTGAACTAAATTAAGTCTACCCGATGAGAGAACTTTTTCAAAGAGGTCTCAACTTTAGACACAAGGTTGTTACGACTCTCAAAAAGGGCCGGTGTAAAGGGCATCGCCGGTGCAGTCATCCGCATAACAATTAATGCCGCTTTGTTTCAAATTATCTTTCTTTGGTACTGATCTTGCCTTGCCTAATCTGTTCCTTTAGTCGCCTCTTAAAACAAAAATGGGATGAAAACTGCGGTGAATTTCTGTGCATATAGGCAATTCTGCCATACTTACTATAGCAATAAAATATAGCTCACTTAGTATCCATAACATTTCATCCATGGTGTTTCCCGGCTTAAAAATATGTCTGGCTATTTTGAGTTAAATTTTATCTTTTTCTTTTGATTAATTTCTTTGCGGGTTCCAAACAGTTTAATTTTTACTTAGGACTTCCCGAGTATCATAACTCAGTATGTGTGTTGGTCACTGCTGCTGATTCTGGTGTACAGGAGTTACAGTGATGGGTGTGTGAATAGGATAAGTCCCATCAAAAAAAAACATGAGATGAATAGGGTTGGTGACACTCTGCATTTCTAATGTGTCACAATTTTTGTCTCGGAATGAGAGATAGTCGGCTATAAATTTATGTAAACCTTTATTGGGACACTCTAAAACTTGTTTCAAAATCTACTAATCGTAGGGTGTACGCGACTACAGATTCCGAGGTCGAAGGTCAAAAATAGATTTTTACAGATTTATTGTAAATGTTTGGTTGCCTATGGGTTTTATGCTATTGTATTTTTTTTACATATTGTTGAGCATTACACTCTAAAAAAATTGTAAAGCATTTTCTTAAATTTTCCAGGCAGAGGGCAGAGAGCGCGCATAGTTTAACTATTGTGAGTATCATTTAAATAATAATACGTACTAAAAGTTCTAATTTAAGTTCAAGACGCTGTAATTTTTCAAATACCCGTCACACGCTAGGATTGAGACGTATTTCATTCTCGATCTTATTTTGGGCAGTGATACTATTATCACTGCCCAAAATAAGATCAAGATTGAGGAGTTCAAGTTCAAGGTACTTGAACTCCTCAAATCCGTCCTGGTCAGTATTTAGAGTTTTTACTACTTGAGGGCGCCTAGAATTAATGAGGTGTTCTGTTTTTGTCCCATTAATAGCCAACACAAAGTCGGAGGCGTGTTCCACTAAGGATCGCGGATTTCATCTTTTACTATAGGTATTAGGAATACAATATCTTACAACAACATAATCCTACGTAGGTATACGTAGATATGTAGGTTTTGATCCGTTTTAGAGTATCGAAATAATGATTTATGCAAGTTTGCAGCTGTCTATCTCTCCTTTCGAGATTATTGCCTTCATTTGGCTAATATTCCTGGACTACAACGCGAGTGATCACTTCGGCCGATAAGGCTCATTCATTTGTTCTCAAGTATGACTCTCTTACTTGAGTTTTAATGTTAAACTTCAAACAAACAAATATTATTTAGTTATTATTTATTATTTTTTAACAAATCATTATTTAACATTCTTAAAACAATCAGTCCTTAAAATAAGTATTCATTAGTTCTAGTGGTGGTGATGATGTTCAGGTACAATATGTTTAGCGTGACCCTCGTACTTTACATCAGCGTGGAATCTAGAACCAAAGAGTACATTTTAAAATATCAAATGTAAATAATTATAATAAACCTGATTTTAAACAAAACTTAATATAAATATTACTTATTACTGAAAAATAACTTACCCGGTCTTCTTGTCAGCGTAGTACTTGACGATCCTGACCGTGCCATCAGGCTGATGCAGACTGTACTCGCCCTTCACGGCATCTCCATCGCGATGCTCATGCTGCTGCTTGAAGTCGTGAGTGTGAGGGTCCTTGATCTCATATTCATACTCGTACTTGGGGTGGGCCTGTAGTGTTTGTATAGTAGTGTATGTTATAATAAATAAGCCAAATGGAGTCAAATTACAATAAATTGGTAAATTCTGTGTGTTATGAAGAGCTCGTTATTAAGTGACAACCGAGTAACTTTGCAAAGTTGAGTCAGAACTTTGCAAAGTTTAGAAACCCTATTTAGGTAAGGCTCTAAATGGGTATCGGATCTTAACACGTTGATATCCTTTCGATTCTTAGAGCATTCACTAAGCTGTCGGTCTCGTTTGCCAACTAAGTATTTTAGACAATAGGTATTTGGAGACCTAAAAAATCTGACAGCTATTACAGTGTTACAATATAGTCTAATAGATACTTGGGAAGAGAGCTTGGAGGATAATTATATAAAAATATGAATTAATTTTCATACATAATAATCGATGTCATGTTTCTCGTGATGTTTTTCATGTTTCTTATGGCTGTCTTGTGCACAGACAACAGCGATTACAGCTGCAACTAGAATGATCTGTTGAAAGTAAAAAATAGGGGTTAATTACTTATTTACTCCTAAATATTACAGAAAATAACAAACTCTTAGTAGGTCTTGTACCTTAACAACCATTTTGATTTTAGTTGTAGTTTACTTTGAGGGCACAATGTAGTAACTGATAAATTTTAATTGAAAACATTCTCTTAAATACACATAAGAGAGTGAAACTTTACGTAATTATTTGAGCTGTTTAACTTGTTTGTTAATATTGCTTGATAAAACTCGATATTATAACCTTGATACTTTTACATTTCTCTATATGCGTTCAAATAAATGCGTTTCTTAACCTCAAATGACTACCTTATTTTCATATGTGTTACCAAATTTAATGTTTCTCCGTTATTTTGTCGTCGGGATTTCAAGTGTCATTTAATTTCATCATATCATTTCGGTTTCATTCAGGTCCATCATTTAGGTTAAGAATTCTAAATTCGGTGATATGACTCTATGTACTTATCTTAAGGTATTTGCTTCACTTTTTTACTTATAAATAACTATGAATAATAATCATACCAAAGGTGACATTTCAACTTTGGAAGAGAGGCCTTTAATAAGGCGTTTTAATAATTATATTACTTAAAGTCATCACTTTTGAAGTATCCCTACCCGAAAATCTACAGGCATATGCATAATTATAAATACTAAGTGGGTTTGTATATGCGTCATTAACTCAGAAGTTTTTGTACTGCTTATAATTGGTTAAATTCTTACACGGTATGTTAAATGCTTCAAACATTGTTTATATCTGTTTATGAATCACTTTTGGTTCTCATATCTCATTAATCTCATCACAGGTAGAAATAATAAATGAATGTTTATCAAAAGTGCGTATGTACATTTATTGCATAAAATAACTATTAATTCATAAAATTATGTAACAAATCAAACAATAACTAGTCAATCTCGTTTATCATCTTCAATAGTGATAATAGTCATGATGATGATTATGATGATGCGATGGATGCTTATGATGGCTAGGAACGTGTTTCACATCAGCGTGGAAACTGCAAAAAGAAAATAATAGAAAGTTAAGCAAGTTTCAATAAAATTTTATACCTCTGATAGGACCCTAAGGAAGAAGGCATTAACTGGGGGTATAACAGAAGATTTAAATCGAAATGGCTTATATTGAATCCGACAACACTCACTAATGTACTAGCTGACTGGACCAAATTAATTATTCTTCTCGCGCCATTTTTCGAAAGTAGTAAAGAACGTTTTCCACCCGAACGAATAAATGTAGTTTTAGTCCTTACCCAGTATGTTTGTCCGCATGATAGTGTACATGTCGGACTGTACCATCAGGTTCATGTAGAGAATAATAGCCTTTCACAACATCACCATCGCGCTCTTCATGATGCATATGGTGATTGTGTGTGTGAGGATCTTTCACTTCATACTTGAAGTCGTACTTGGGATGTGCCTGAGAAAAACATCTTTGTAACTTAAATTAACGCCAACATTTTTTACTTATCTCCTGATCGTAACTCACGAACGTTGTCATATATATATGTAGCTTAAGACTCCAAAAGTTGCTTTATCGCCCTTTTAGATTTCTCCCTTCTTGAAACCAGGGAAGGAGGACTTTGCCCTAGTAATCTAGTTCATTCTGAAAAGCATCAAAATAATACACGGGTCGGCTCGTTACAATCTCTTTAAAAATTGTTATTAGCATCATTTTAAAACTCACGAGGTATATTTTAGGTGAGAATATTATTACAATATTATGTGCTTCATTTGTGATCCAACTTTCGCAGAAAGAACGAAGATAGAGATGATGCAATTCATTTATTTATAGTTACTCATCGGTTTCAAAACCGACTGTTTTATAGATTAAGCTATATTTTAAGAACTGTAAGTATGATTTCATACAGTAAATTTAATAAATGAATATTAAATGAATGAATATGGCGATAATCGAACTTAAGCAACAGTTTTTTCAGTGTTTCTTAATTGAAGCCAAATAGTATAACTTACGTAGTAGTCAACATGATGATGTCCATGATGATCATGTATAGTCACTTCCTGAGGATGCCCATCGTGTTTGTGAATGTGCTGCGAAGAGTGTCCATATTCCGCTGATACAAAGGCGGCTGATGCAGCCAACACATACAGTACCTGTTGCCGAGTGAGTTAATTATAGAATAAATACTTTTACGAAAAGGCCCATCATAGATAACCTAGTTTCACAGACTGTTTTAGAATAGGTAATTGTTTTTAAATATTGAATTCCATAATTTACTTTTTAATGTAATTAAGTAATCAACAACTTCACCTTTCTAAGCATATTGTTAAGATTGTTTTTATTGCTCTCTAAGTCCGTAGTAGACTGATACATATAATATTAAAATCATGTCTTTTTATATAAAACAAAAGCAATTAGAATTATATTGTTCAGTTTCTCAACAGCCATTTGGAGGCCATTAAAATTATTTACGAGTACTTTTATTGCGTGTGATTTACGTGATTTCGTAAAATAATTTATTGACATGCTTGACAACATTGACAGGTCTATTGTTCTAGTAGCTATTTGCACTACAAAGCCAGATGGGATCTCTGGACACCCAGGACAAATACTTGTGTGATGGGCATATGTGTTTAGTGTTTGGATATAATTTTTGAAATGTAGACGTATCTAGGAGTGAGTATATTATATCATATGTACGAGTATATAAAAGAAAGAAAAACTGAAAGAGACTGAAAGCCGACCCCAACCACTTTTGGAAAAGGCTTGAAGGGTGGTGATGTTTCCAATAAATTATGTGAGTAGGTATGTTTATCAGCAGTTGTCAATAACGAACTGAATGGCTTTCGTGATAAAAGTTCATAAGCAGTCAAGGACTTCTTAAGATACCCTATCTTCCTAATTTCATCATAGAAATACATACATAGATATATTAAGAAGTTTCGTCGAAATACAAAAATATAGAAATACATTCTATATTTAAACTGTACTAAACTAATTCTAGAATGCATCTAACATGATCCATCAAGTGTTGATAATCGAGAGTTTATATTATATTAGCAAGAAACGTCTTTCGGCTGGGATGATGACGATGATAAAATAAATTATAATTAATGGACTATATTTAAATGGAATTGTATAAGTAAAGAGGTTTTTAAAACAATCTAAATAAGTTGTTACTTTAGCGAACTGTAAGGCTGCGTACACGAACTCAGCAGAAGCGGATAGGGCGCAGGAGTGGAGCGGGTAGCGGCACGTTCAAACGTATAGACTGATATGGGAATGTTCACGAACACAGCGGAGCGGGGTGACGAGTGGGTGACGAGCAGTGTGTATCAGTGTAGCGGCGTTAGATAAGGATGGAATAAAATAGCAATCATCTGTGATTAATTATTTTAATTTTGACAATGTTGTGAATTTTTCAAGTTTATTTATTTAATAATATTTTATTTATGTGTTGCTATTAAAACATTTCAATCATCTTTATTACTTGCAATTTTGTTCGCTTTGTGGATGTTTTTTTTTCATTGTGCTTTCTGTAATATAAGTGTATGAGTGTAATTTATTAATTTGTCCATTATAATAAATTACTGTGTTAACAATTACGAAGTTTCAAGATTTTTAAAGATTTTAAGGCTTGGGTTGTAGATTGTAGGAAAATAAATTGAAAATACTTATTTACGACGCTATTACATAAGTAGATATCCAATTAAACACAATATTTTCAGACATTATATTACTTACTACACTACACTAATTATTTGAAATTACTGATCATTTTTTGTGAAATCTGTCATTTTATCAAGCTATATTTTACGATGCATTGTTTCTTATAACACATCACTACGGTTTGAAAAATGGGTTGGCGTTCCCGCTCCGCTCCCCGCTGACTTCGGAAACGTGGCTCAAAACTCGACGATTTGTTTATGCTTATGGGAAGTGGGTAGTAAAGTAAGTAAAAAAAATTAATTGGCAATAACTAAAAAACGATTTCATTTTAAATTTTTATTTATCTAAGATAAGTTTTTACATATTCTAAAAGATAAAAATAGAATAAAATTTACCGCTACAACAAAAACAACATTTATAGTAATTAGCAGGATCAAACTAAAACTGCTAAGCAGAATTACTGGTGATGGTGATGTTCGGGTACAATGTGTTTGGCGTGACCTTCCAGTTTTACGTTAGCGTTAAATCTGTAAACAAAACAACTATATTATAGCCCAATGATGTGGAAAAATCTACCCTATTCTACTTGTTATAAATAACTACTTACGCAGAGAAATTCCAGAAGGGTAAGTATTTGCGGATTATATAAATTTCTTAATTTTTTTTACTATTTTTGCCTGAACAATATATATATATATATATAATAAATACTATGAATTACTTAAGCAAACAACTTACCCGCTCTTTTTATCGGAGTGGTACTCCACAACTCTGACGGTACCGTCGGGCTGGTGCAGGCTGTATACACCCTTCACAACGTCTCCGTCACGGTGTTCGTGCTGACTCTTGATGTCGTGGGTATGGGGATCCTTGACTTCGTACGCGAACTCGTACTTGGCATGACCCTGTTGCATAAATAATATTAAGTATTGGCAACGTGTTTCTGGTAACGATATCAAGCTAAAAATTATGACTTACATCAACAAGGATTTTCTTAGCGTGTCCGTGGTGCTGAATAAGTTTTTGCGATGAGTATGCATGTTCCTTATGCTTGTGTGTGTCATGATGATCTTGGGGTCTTGCGCTTACTGCAGCAAGTACAACAACAAGTAGGAAAATCTATGGGAAATAAAAAGGGCTTATAATTTGATAAATTATGATTACTCGTTTAGAAATACATATTCAGAATATAGAATATCACCACCCCCTTCATCTTGTGGATGTCGTAGTAGGGGAAAATTTTCGCAGTAGAACAATTATGCAAGGAAAACATGGTGGAAACCTTTGTATGTGAATTCCTTTTTAAGGAGACACTTTTATACAATTGTTTACAATCAAAAGCTGTTAACGTAATTTAATATTAAATGGTCTTCCTTATACTTACTTTGGTGTACATTTTGAAGAGGTCCTTATCCAGATAGTAAAATGAATTGAATGATAATGTTCGTGAATTGATTTGTCTTTTTATACACATTCGGTTAATGTAGAAGCCTGTATTTTTCGTAATATGTACTCGTAGTCCAAAAATTGTAACCCTGTTTATTAATTATTATGAGATTTACGATTGTTGAATATGCAACTTGTAACTGACCTCCTTATAGTTATGTTGATTGGTTTATCGGCAAGTTTTATGTATATTCATACTACGATAATATATGTATCTACAGCTTGAGTTATTTCTTTGATGACTTTTTAATTTATATTTTTTTATTGACGTAAAGTTGGTACATACAACATAAATTCTCTGGCCCCTGAGCTAGTGTAAACTGTATTTCAGAGACCTGTCTTCAAAATGTATGTTTAATACGGCTGTTAAAAAGAAAAAAAACATTTATGGAACTAACGTGTGCCCCTGTATATTTACTTTAAATTAAGCTTACTTGAGTTCAAGTACTACTTACACATCAAGTGCATCCATACGTGCAATGTCGATTAGATTTGTTTGATTTGTGATGACTTCCACATACAGCGTCAACATAAAATAACAACAGCGCCATCTACCGAAGAAACATCGAACTGCGAAGTAACGAAGGAAACTAAGAAACTACCTACTACTAAATAAATAGAAGTTCTCGCGCTAATTAGCATATATATAACATCCCAACGTCAACCGTTGGGCAATGGCCCGCCAGGCATGATCACCTCGCCTCGTCGGAGGATCCTTCCTTTGTGTTGGAGGAATATGTGACCCGTTCCTTCACATGATTCACTTTTAACTTACTTTTGCTTCACAATTTGACTATCATGCCCCTATTTCATCTAAAGATGGGTCGACATCAAAATTTATATTATTAAAGAATTTTTTCTTACCCATATGACTCACGACAAGAAATGACGTTATTCCTATATATATACTTTCGGTAGTTTTCTATTAACATTTCAAGGATGTCAATTTGGCTATAGCTAAATTTTCATTCCTGGCACTTGCAGCTTAAAAAATAAGCGTTATTTGCGACTATTTGATCATTTTTCATCTCTTTTCGATAAGGGATCATAGCTTAATACCATAAGACCACATGAGCCGGCGGACCGAAGATGAGAAGCCATAGCGTCTATTCTATCGGCAATTTGGAGAATTATTATTGACAAAACAGTCTGTTATTTGTTGAAATTTTTACACATTTTAGTCTCACATACAAAAACCACTACTACGATCTCTTACATAATAATTTAAAAAAAAAAACATTTTCAATTTTACACAGCAATGAATACATTCTGTGTCATAATATTGTAATGCATAGGCCCGTTCGGACTTTTACTTTGACAGAGGGGAACGCCTGCTAATGGATACTGCTCTTTGCTTAAGACGGATTTTTTATGATGCTGTTATAATAGCATTTCAGTTGCGCCCTCCTAATTGTTTCGAAGCATAGTCAGGAAAATATGGTCGTTTAAAGCGACTATATGTAACCGTTCACGGTTTTAAGTGGCTCTCCACAATTCATGACTGACTATGACATGACTTCTTTCACCTTAACTTTTCATTTCACAATTTCTCACACATTTAATTTTTTTATGGTGATAATTATTTTTTTTTATTGCATTCTGACTATTCAGAGATTTTTATATGCCTGTCTCACGTCGGCTACTTATGTTTAATGCCTAATGCGTCGTTTGACAGGATCGATAAAGAAATATATTCAGAAAATCGAACCAAGTGTGTGTTTAGCCGCTCATAGTAAGGCAGAAAAAATTTTTGGAAGATGTTTATTTACATTTCCTTCATTATCGGTTTTGTTATGTTTATTTTCTAGCTTAATTCATTTACATTGTTCCATTATTTATGTTCAATAAGGATTAACTCTTTGGTGACTAGCATTTAGATCAGGGTGCCATTGTAACATTTTTCCGTTAAAAAAATTCTCTTAAACGAAGTTTCATACGTAGCTATTTCAGAGTAAAATCAGATATTGTATCCTTTTTTAAACGCACGTGTTCACCAACTGATCATTTTTTTATCAAAGAGGGATGGATTCTCTTCTTCGTGACATTTAAGTATTGTAATCTTTTGCTAATAGAGCTTGAAAATTTTCTTTTCAGAATTTATAAACTCTCTTGAAATCGCTGAAAAACTGTATCTGAAAAAATCCTTTCTCTATTAAATTTAATAATTAGAACGTAGAGGTGAGGCCTCCATATGCACCTTCTATAATTATTATGGGGAGTGCTCTGAGGCATTGTTGGAACTGATTCCTGCCGCCATTTTCCACCATCATCCTAAGCGACAGCAGTTTCATCCCCATCATATAGATGGTTGGCAGTCCATAACTGTGCACTTTTCTAGAAATCTTCTGCCTCGCACAACAAAACTGTGAAACGAACTGTCGCTTGTTGTATTCCCGTGCCAATATGACCTTCAAACCTTCAACAAAAGTACAAACTCCTTTCTAAACGGCAACGCACTTGTGATGCCTCTGGTGTTGCAGGTGTCTATGGGCGGCGTTAAGCGCTTACCATCAAGTGACACGTTAGCTAGTTGGCCCCCTATCCCATAAAAAATCTAAGTAATTATGTACCTTTACAGTATGTTTAATATATCAACGCAGAAATTGAATACAAAGCGAATTCTCTCTCCACGTAGTTTTCTTTGCATTCTTTGTTTGGTGGTAAATAACTCTTTGAAACGAATGTACAGGTAAGGAGCATTGTTTGTGACTTTTTTTACCGCACACTTACCGCGGCGGGTATGGCAATAATAGGGAAGTATATAACATTAAACTATATCCATTACATTTTTATATGATAGTGAAGTTGTTACAGGTTTCTACGACATATGTCATGATATGGTCACTGCGATAATTATGGTGACATAATGACTATTTTTTTTCAATAAAGTTGATTTTTCATTTAAGGTATTTTACCTTCTTATTTAAATTAAGAAATTATGAAGCTATGGAGAACCTCGGGGAACAGTGGTGGTATTTTGACTTGTACAGCTTTAATACTCTTAAAGAAATGTAAATGTAATGAAAGTGCAATCCAATAAAATAAATGTTATACCATAACTCTAATGGATATATCAATATAAAACGTATTCCACGTGTGTTAGGAGGATAAATAAAACCTTTTGTTGCGTAGCAGGGCTTATTCGACATAAAATTATTTCAAAGGTCACGGTACCTCCTATATCTATAGTCTACCCGTGACCACGAGCTCTATAGCCCGTTCAGAACGTCAGGATGTGTAAAGTATCGTATCTTTTAATAAAATTTTATCGCCTGTAAGTCTGATACATACAACAAAAAGCTATGTGTAAAAGTTTCAAAAGTTTAAAAATAAATAAAAGCCTATTTGGTTTTCCTATGTTTAAATTGTAGAGAATTATTATAAGTAAAATGAACGATTAAGAAGAAACATAAAAGTGTAACGTTTATATTCAAGAATAATAATAATTAATATTTACACAATTATGACAAACAAATTAAGGTAAATAGCAGCATAATGACCTCACATCATTACAGACACAGTAGGCAAGTCTTATCTAATCTCAATGGTGGTGATGGTGTTCAGGAACGATGTGCTTAGCGTGGCCCTCTAGCTTTATATTAGCGTTGAATCTGTGAAGAAGAAAACAATAGTAATAATCTACACATTTTCATTGGAATAACAGTTTTAATCAGTCTTTACGCACCAAAGGACGTCGAACATCGATCATAAAACGGCTTAAAAAGAAATGTGAGGATATATTCTTTTTATTTATCAGCGTACCATAGTGACTCTTCTCTGCCTGATGGATAGCAGCAGCAGAATCCGATAGTTATATACACCATACTCTTTGCGAATGCAGACAATGCAACAATTCAGTGTGGTGACCCATACTATGGAGGCCTATTAAGATCCTTATACATCATTGGGCTTCTGGCCAGTTTTTTGAGATGTTACAAGGTAACTAGTTAAGTTACTTACCCACTCTTTTTGTCAGAATGGTACTCCACAACTCTGATGACACCATCAGGCTGGTGCAGGCTGTAGACGCCTTTTACGACATCTCCGTCGCGGTGTTCGTGCTGACGCTTGATATCGTGAGTGTGGGGGTCCTTTACTTCATATGCGAACTCGTACTTGGCATTACCCTGAATAAAATAAGTTTATCCTAATGTAATATTATCTATTAAAACATGACTGTACGTAGCTTAGTACATAATAATGAATAGAACTATTGTACGCATTTCAAAGATTTTTTTTGTAATTTACTGGGAGAAATTGGGAATTCTCAGGGTTTGTGTTTATTATGAAGTTACACATTACAAGACATTAAATTGGTTAAGTAACATCATGTTTCAACACCAGCTGACTTATACCCTTAATACATAATTAGTGCTAATCATATTCAATACTCGTATATAGAATAACGAAGTCAACTTACATCGACAAGGATTTTCTTGGCGTGTCCGTGATGCTGGATAATTTTTTGCGAAGAATAAGCGTGTTCTTTATGTTTGTGTCCATTATTGCCCTGTGGTCGCGCACTGACTGCGGCAAATATAACCACAACTACCAAAATTACCTGTGACAAAAATAACAAGAACTTACGTCATCATCATCAAAAAAGTTTTGTTAGCGTTTATAAAACTTAAGAATAGTTTGTGTATGATTATGTTAAGTTTATGTGAAATGATTTAAACTTTTTAATACATCTGGGATCGTTACGATAGCTAATATTTAATTTAGTAATTATTATAATTAAAATAATATGATAATTGTTTAGTTTAAGTTGCTAGTTATTCAAAAAGTTCTTATAGTTTATACATTATAGAAAAATCTGCCTCGGTGGCGCAGTGGTAGCGTATGCAATTGCTGTGCTAGAGGTCTCGGGTTCGATTCCTGAGTCGAACCAAATGTTTGATGATCTGCAAATGATTGTTTCGGAGTTTGGATATTTTCTATGTATAATATGTATGTATTTACAAATGAAAAAGTATATATATTAAATCAGTTGCCCAGTAGCCATAGTACAAGCTCCGTTTAGTTTGGGATTAGATGGCGTTGTGTGTTAAAATGTCTGAAAACGTTTATTATTTATTTATTTTTTATACATAGTATAGTTTATACACAAAATATACTCACTTTGGTGTACATTTTGTATGATTCCTTACTCAGTTAATGAGAACTAAAGACTGGTAATGTTTAAGTATTATTTTAGGTTTATATACACTGACAGATAGGTTCAAACAAGTATTTTTCGTAATATGAAGTCAAAAAAATTGAACCGGTTGTATTTTAAAAATCGATAGTTTGTTCTTATGCAATTCTTACACGCGTAGATATAAGTCAAAGTGACCTCCACCCCAGTACCCCAGATATTTTTTAAAATGGAAACCTTCATTTGCAGGTTTGGATGGGGAGTAAGTTTATGTTTGTCGTCATAAACATGGTAACATATTATATTAAATATTTACTGGTGCGCGCGCAGCTAGCACAAATGATAATTTGTGCTAGCTGCGCTTAATGTTTAGTACTTAATTTTTGTCAAACTCTATTGAGTTTGACAAAAATTTTAAATTTAAATCACCATAGTAATTTGTATATCCAAAGTAAATAACTGTTTATAGTATTTAAAGTTCAGTTTTGTCAGTAGCGCTCATGACTGCTTATTTACGACTGATAAAAGCTACCAGAATAGTTCAAAAGTATTAACAGTTAAAACTAGAGTACAGTGAGGACACCACTGCTTTTAAGAGTCGCTTTTTTCTGCTAGATCAAGTGTAGTGTTGTCTGTAGTGAAGTTATTAAATAAATACAAGATAATTAAGAACAAAATGAAATAGAAATATAAGTTAATTTAATCACACTTCAAACCTAATATTTATTTAGGTTTTTATTGTGTTATTTTCTTTATTACTTGTCTTATTCTTTGTGTAATAACTTAACACGTTAACGAGATAATTTTATACATTAATTCATTAAGTGACGTACTTGTAGATGTAACAAATGCCAAACAGTAGGTAATTTAGCGTAAAGTTACAAGGAAAAAAGTTTATTTTTCTATCACACGTAACATTTACTACCTACTGCACGTGAGTTCATAGTTGTATAATAATGTAAAAGCCTTTTACTTTAAAATAAGCTTTGGATATTGCTAGTTAATCTGTAAAACACCATGCAAATTACAAAGTATCAATCTTAAAAAAGGTACTAAATACATGTTTTTTGTAACTGCATAAGATGATATCCCTACAAACTTTACTTTTATATATTTTATTGATATTTAAAACCTATAGGAGCTGGTAAATGACTATTATGGGCAAATTATATTGTAATTTTGTGACGATGAGGGATCAATTTCTCAACTTTTAGCCACAGGTTATTCACATTAATTATTATTATTAGTTGAGTTATTTAGGAAACTTCCAATATTACACTAATAAACCTAATACTTACAACAAATTTTGTTGACAGGTACATTATTTGTTTAAACAAACTTTAAATTATAAAAAATATAGCGCTTTGTATGAAATTTAGAACAAATTTGGAGCAACTATACTGTGAACCTGTTTTTTTCATCGATACATAGGCATAGGCCTCTCTAATTACACACTACTTTGTTCGATCTTCGGCTTCTCGCATCCAGGTCCATCCAACCGTCTTGCGCATATCATCACTTCACCTGGCCTGTGGACGTCCTACGCTATGTTTGCCGAGACGCGGTTTCCACTCAAGAGCTCGTTTACCCCAATTATCAGTTAATATGCCCCAATATAGCTAGCCTACTGCCTCTTCAGTTTGTTAATCCTGTGGACTATGTCTATGACCTAGGTTCTCTACCGGATCACGTAATTCCCGATGTGATATCCAGAATAGACCAGATCTCGACCGAGTCAAGTGCCTGACTGATCTGACTGGAAATTTAAAAAAAAACTCTTACAAAGGAATATTTTTCTCGCATTATTTTGTTCATTATGTGATGAAATATCTCCTAAGATTGACGCGTTCAATCTAACAAACAAACAAGCAAACTCTTGAGCTTTTTCATTTAAGGACCGATTAAAACGCTACCTCCTTTATACATACACTGATCAGGGTAGCAAATTTTTATTTTTTATTTTATAAAGGCCAAACGAGCAGACGTATCGCCTGATGGTAAGCGATTACCGCCGCCCATGGATACCCACAACATCAGGGGCGTCACAAGTGCGTTGCCACCCTTGGGGGATGGGGAGGGGGATGAGGGGAAGGGTTGGATTATGGGCCTCCGTTATCCTCACTCACTCGGTGAAACACAGCGCAGGCGCGGTTTCACACTGGTTTTCTGTGAGGCCGTGGTATCACACGGGTCGAGCCGGCCCATGCAGGTCGAAGCACGACTCTCCCACGGTGTACTTGCAACTTGTAGCAGTATAGGCGATTGCCTAAATATTATCACATAAGAAATTAAAAAAGCAATACTGCATTACTAATTCCTTATGAGGTTATAGTTCACTTAACACCATCGCAGATTATTAAATAATTACTTACTGTCTATGCTTACTGAACGAGAAGAACGAACTAGATCTTTTAGTTTTGCAAAAGATGTACCAAGCTTTTATAAGTAGAATACCCTAAATAAGAGCCCGCCTTGCTCTACACGAGGCCAAATCTGTTGCTGTTGTGTGCTCAGGATTTTCGTTCATTCATAAGAATCATTGTTAAGAATCATTTCATTCAACATTGTTCGTTGTTTTGTATTTATAACGTATCAATTTTAAATTATATTTAAAGAGAAACCTTGAACAAAATCATTATCTTACGTATTTCGTACGTGTACATATATTATTGATTTTTGTCGTGTGATGTATTCATGGAAAAATAAAAATAATTTGGTAGATTATAAATCAATTTAACTAATAGATTAAAGTTAGTAAGAAATATTTAAACAAAGTGAACACTTTTGAGCCACTTTAATAAATTAAATTAATATTTACATTTCTATCATGCAACTTAAAACTAGTCAGTGTTTTCTGTATTTAGTGCATTTTCAACTTTAATGATGATGATGATGGTGTTCAGGGACGATGTGCTTAGCGTGACCCTCCTGCTTCACGTTAGCGTTGAATCTGTTAGCAAATAAATATTCTATTAAGTATTTTACAAGTCAATGGTCTCATAGCAAGTATTTAAACTCTGAAACTAATACATTTTTTGTACTATTTTCATTACATAACAAGAGAAAGTTTTAAGTCAACTTAGTATTATAAAAGTATAATATAATATAAGTAAAGTATTACTTAGTTCTTATTGAATTAATTGTTTACTTGCACCTTTCAGTAAGTACAACATTAAATTTTACTTAACACAAGGGAATGTAATACATAAATGAATGCACAAAATAATACTCACCCAGTTTTTTTGTCGGAGTGGTACTCCACAACTCTTACGGTACCGTCGGGCTGGTGCAGACTGTATACACCCTTCACCACGTCTCCGTCGCGATGCTCGTGCTGACTCTTGATGTCGTGGGTGTGGGGGTCCTTGACTTCATACGCGAACTCGTACTTAGCATGGCCCTTAAGCAGTTACACAATATTATTAATAAATGAAATAGGACCTTTCTAGAAAAATAATATTATTGTAATTTTAAAAACATTCACACACACTTACACACACACACACACACACACACACACACACACACACACACACACACACACACACACTTAAAAGCGATGTATTTTCACTTAAGTAATGTTTTATGGTGTTAATTATCAAGTATTTTGATATTGAAGATATTGTATTTAATGTGGAGGAGCAGAGTCTTTTACTACAGTCATTATTTGCTTAAAAAAAGATTTTGAACACTATTGTTTGCAAACAAATTATTTAACACAATAAAATTTATTATTATTGTATCTTACATCGACAAGAATTTTCTCAGCGTGCCCGTGATGTTGAACAATCTTTTGTGACGAGTATGCGTGTTCCTTGTGTTTATGTCCGTGACCATCTTGTGGGCGGGCACTGACTGCAGCGATAACAGCAACGATGAGAAGAATCTGTTTGTAGAAAACTAGTTTAGAAACGAAAATGACTAAGTTGAAATTCGTTGAGATTAAAATTGAGATTACACAAATTTGTTTGGGTCTAGTATCTTCAAACTGGTATGATAGGACCGATTCTGTAAATATATTTATAAACTCCAAATAGACGATTTCGTAGGTACTTACTTTGCAGTACATTTTGTATGATTTCTTTTCTCCGCTAACTCAAAGAGACCACTGATAATTTTTGACTCAATATTTTCGTTTATATACACAAAAACTAAAAGTAAAAGACTTGTATTTTTGTAATCCGACCAGTTTAATGTAAAAATCTTGTCCGACAACTTACACTGACCTTGGTTGTAAAGAAAACCGATTATTTTCACATCTTTTTCTGATTCAAGGACATAGTGGATTGAGTGGCATTGGCCCAATTTGATGACTAGAATTCTAGTTATTTCAATTATATTTAGATTCATGTAATGGTATTTTTCATGCATATCTATATAATCAAATATATCCACGTATTAAACGTCTACACTTTGTCGACTATTATTTTATATTCCGTAATGACATGGGACAATTAAGACTTTCGACGGAAAAATCAAGTGATAATGTGAGAGGAAGAATGTATAGCATGGAAAAGTAGTAGTTTATTTAAAAAGGTATATTGATTATAATGATGGATTGAACAATGAAGGAGAAATGAGAACATCAGAATATCAAACTATAACACAAAGCACCTACGGTTAGACCTTCAGGTATTAATTTAAAGATCAGCTTCGGGCCTTCTTTCCATGTTGCATGTGGGTAGGTATATCTATATATTAATACGTGAAGCAAAAACTTTGTACTACATTTTACAAAAAATGCGCTTATAGGTGAGTATGAAATTTCGCACACTTATAGCTAATATAGAAAAGGAGCACAGAGTCCTAATATTTTTTTAAATATGGAAATAAATTAACAAAAATAACTTTTCACAAACTATCATCCGTATGACACACACATATACAAATATGCATGTACACAAACGTATGTTTGTTGATATCAAAACAAAGAATGGTAATTTTTTGTAAATGCTGTCATATTGAATGTCAAAAGTAGCCATGATTAAAGAGGTATAATAGCTAATATGTGATTTACACAAAAGTTCTAACTAAAAAATTAAAAGAATTATGATTGAATTTCCACCTCTGGGCGACGACTTATTGTTATAAATGCTAATTGTCGCTATTGCTTTTTCTAATTGGTCATATGATGATGATAGCATATTTTTATTGTAACCTTAAATATTATTTCGAGATGGAATATCATAAGCTGTTTTTTACCTCTAATAATAAATATACAAAATTTAATGGTGATCGGTAGAGAAGAATTGTACACTCGCAAAACACGAACAAAAGACTTTCGTTATTATTTATATTTTTGTGATTCATTATCATTCATAAACATTTTTAAGGAAATTTTCCTCCTTATAATAGGGATATTAGAAAGTAATATCTAATTTGGGCTAGGCTTTATCAAACAACATTCCACTTTCTTGGAAAATCTGGCTTTTGACCGAATCAGAATCATAAAACAACTACTTCTTACTGTAATCAATGTTGTACGTGCGTGTGTGTGTGTTAATAACGATACTGAAATGAATATTTGGCATGTTTGTTCTCCGTAACGATTGCATTCGAAAGTATACGCACAATATATGTTACATAATTATCACCGACAAAACCTTAAATATCATAAATTGGTTTAAATAATAAAAGTAACCAGTAAAATAATGATTTCTTTGATGGTTATTTTTTGTATATAAGTTACTTGTATGAACAGTTCAAGTATCATTGCTTGAACAATCATTGCATTGAAACGACGGCAATAGTGTGCATAATATGTTCTTCAAGGTATTATTTTTATAAATATTATATTTGATAAAAGATTACTTCATTCCGGTACTGTGGGTACGTGGTCAGACTGGTCAACATGTGACTAATTTTGATTTGATTCGATAGAATAATATCTTTAAAATAATTAGGTACTACTATTCAGTTAGGAAGTCTAATCGTATACTTATCATATATCATATGATTTCAAATACATTTCTAACTATATAAGATGAAATATTGATCAATATTGTTACAGGTACTGTTCGCATTATCTTTAGCAGTCGCAGCGTCTGCTGAGCATGCTCATTCATCGCAGCAAATTCATCGTCACGATGGTCATCCTCAAGAAGTTTATATACACGACAAACATGGTCATCACCACGTAGACTATTATGTAGGTTTCTTAACAATAACGTAATGAACTGTCACCTGTGGTATTCCCGGACCAATAAGACTTTCAAACCTTCAAGAAAAGAACGTAATCCTTCTTAAAAGGCTGGCAACGCACTTGTGACGCCTCTGGTGTTACGGGTGTCCATAGGCAGCGTTAATCGCTTACTATCAGACGCTACAACTGCTCGTTTGCCACCTACATCATAAAAAAAGACTAACAATAAAACGAAACATATATCTTTCACAATAATCTATCGTAAAACGACAGCTCAGTGGCTCTTGAATTCGATTCTGAATTTAATTGGTTCTCATAACCGTCATGTTTAAAAATAATAATGCGTTAGTTTATTTTCTAAATGTATTTCAACAAGTGCTACTTGTGACCTGATATCGTAAATTCAAAAATTTTATTGATACAGGCGCATCCCAAGTACGACTTCAAATATGAAGTGAAGGACCCACACACGCACGACCAGAAGTCACAGCACGAGGAGCGTGATGGACATGTTGTCAAGGGCTACTACTCGCTCCATGAACCTGATGGCTCTGAAAGGCATGTTCACTATCACTCTGACAAAAAAACTGGGTAAGCTTTTTCTATTTTTTTTCGTCAACCTTACGTGAATTGGACAGCCTTATAAGTAATATCGCTTATGAGTCTACAAGTTGCGTTTTAAAATAAAAAAACACCCATGTTACATCTGAACAACAAGTATTTCTAAAAGGGAAAATCTTTTAATTTGCTTCAGTTTTCTCAATCTGTTAAATCTTTTTTTTTATAATTTTGGTATCTATTGATAATTATCACTGTCAGATTTCATGCTTCTTTTTCTTCACAGTTTCCAAGCTGAAGTGAAGCACAGTACTCATCATATCGAGCCGAAACATCATCATCACCATTAGAATTTACAATATAAATACGACATCTGCCACCGTTAGTCTTACATGTCTTCAATGTTGTTAAATTTGAAAACTTTTTTATTTTTATTTCTGAAAAATGCATTGTTGTTAATTATAATAAAATCATTGTTAGATACTAGAATAGTTTAATTTTAATGGAATACATTACTAGCCCATTAATCCGAAAGGTTTCGTAAGTGGCGACTAAGGAAGTAAAATATACAGCAGTACATCACTACAAAGAGAAAGGATAACTTAAAACAAACCCATTACCGACCCGTTACGCCAGTATTTTATAGTAGGCCAAAACCTTGTAGCTGAGGTGGAGCTTATGACCAGCAGAGGACTTTTGAATGCTATTGATATGATGTAATTTAAATAAATATAAATATTTCGGACATCTAACACACAACACCGTCTTGTCCCAAACTAAGCAAACCTTTTATTAAGGGTACTAGACAACTGATTAAATAATATATATATATATATATATATATATATGTATATATATATTTCGTTTTACAAATAATATATCTGAATACCTAGGCAACATGTTAACGTTTCGTATAAATTAAGCGGAAATATATGTAGACATCTTTTATAGAATCGGGGGCAAACGAGTAGTCGTATCGCCTGATGATAAGCGATTACAGCCGCTCATTGACATCTGCAACACCAGAGGCGTCACAAATGCGTTGCCGGCCTTCTGGGCATGAGTAAGGTAATGGGGGTAGGAGTTGAGGTATGAGCCTCCGGTATCCTCACTCACTCGGTGAAACATTGCGCAAGCGCTGTTTCACATTGGTTATCTGAGAGGCCGTGGTATCACTCCTGTCGAGCCAGCCCATTCGTGCCCAAGTGTGGCCTCCCACGGATATATATTATACATTAACGGTATTCGATTATGTATTCAGTATGATAGAGTAGTACAGAATTAAATCGAAAAAACTTAAGTATAATTTTAGCATGCAAAGACAAAAGTAGATGCTTTATAGAATAATGTGAAGAAATCGTTACTAAGGTAAATAATAGAACAAAGTAATCTAAGCAGTTGATACACCATATATTGTTATATATAACCATTATCAATGATAAACCTATTAGTAAATAATAAATAAATAAAGTAAGAATTAATTGTTAACCTAAATATTAGAAAATAAGGAATGAATAGGCACCGTAAGGATAATAGGATAGTGAAAATAGAAGATTAGATAATAAGAACTAGAACTAAGTACAAGAAATGTTATAATAAAATTATAAACAGAGACAAGCTACACACAGGTTGGTCTAGAATGTTCGAGGTCAGCCTGTAAACAATGTATAGCTAGGACAAATAAGTTTTAACGAACACGCTGGCTCAGAATATTCAAGAGCAGCCTGTAAGACAAAAAAATAGATTACATACATATATTACTTAGACTAGGACCTCTTTAAGGGGGACCCCATTAAAAATAAATGTAAGTGTAGAATACCATGTAGTATATAATAATCTGTGACACTTACATGTGTCACAGAATGCGGAATATAAAAAAAAGAAAAGTATATTATGATAGAGTATATGCAAAGATAGTGGAAAATAAAACTATAAGTTGTATTACGATCATTTAATCAATCAATCAACAACCCATAATATCCCACTGCTGGGCTCGGGTCTCCTCTCAGGAGAGGGATAAGGCCATACGTCCCCACGCTGGCCAAGTGCGGGTTGGGGACTGGCAAGACAACGTTGTGGCTACGTAAATCTTGCCGTTGGATGTTTTTAAGCCGCCCGAAGGCCTCCAACTAAGCTTCACGACTGTTATCGTATGACAACAACCGGGACCGACTGCTTAACGTGACCTCCGAATCACGGAGACGCTCATGGCAACATGCCACCAGCGGTCACCCCATCCAGGTACGGACCGCGCCGTCGTTGCTTGCCCTCGGTGATTGTTTCTAATCATCGAGTGCAACTGAGCTATGAGAGTCACCATTACGATATGCATAATTAACTTTTCATTTGAGTCATTCTTTATAATACGTATGGTGTCACTATGAGACATAGACTCCTCAAAAAGATACTTGTGCTCTGCTATAACACACTGGTTAGTTGCGATTTTGTGTTCTAGACTTTATTCTATTTTCAACACTATTGTCCTCCGCAGCTTACTCCCTTAGTCAGCTCTCACGGTACCGACGGGACGAATAGGGGTGGATACCCTTTGGAAGCGTACGAGGATTTTTTTAATTTGTTCCGTCCGCTATTCAAGGGTCAGGTATGGTTCAGATCTTCCACAGAATAGGGAGCTTCAGGCCGATAGCGGGAGTTATTCGCAGTGAAGTTATTAGGTTAAGTTGATTTTTTGGTTTAAGTATCCGTTCGTGAGAGATTCAACTTTAAAGCGCATTTTTTGTTAAAATAAAGCGTCCCCGTCTAAAAGATAAATGGCTTCCTCAAAAAATCTGAAAAAAAAATGATGGAAGTCCATGTGATGAACTTTATGAACTTTGAGGGAAAACTATAATGGCTTAGATAACTTTGTTAGTTCAGGAGTTTTAGAGGCCATACTTCTGAAATATGCTACGGCTCGTAAAACTTGTTACAAAAATAATGAAAAATAAATAAACATGTAAAATTTTAAAAATCAATCATAAGACAGTTTTTTTATAATTTGAATCCTCCTACAGGATAAATAAAATTAAGTGATAATAGGATATATAGTAAAGGTAATGGCACAGAACCATCCGGCAACCAACCACGAATATAACATTTTAATAAGAATTCATTTTCGTCGATATTTGATTAATAGTATTAACTATCTCGTTGGAATAGCGGTCAGCGTATACGATTGCCAATTAAGAGGTCACGGGTTCGATTCCTGGGTCGAGCCAAAAACATTGTTTGTCTTTTTTTAAATACTAAATATCAGCCAAGCCTCGGAGAGCACTTTAATTCGTCGGTTCCGGTTATCATGGACATCTATGGCAATCGTTATTAGCCTGTAGCTTCAAATATACTGAAAACTTTTTTTTTACGTGTGGAAACCCCCTCGTGCTTTAACCCCACCGGGGTTTGCGGCGGGACGGTGTGTCACTCTGCGCCTGAGACGGGAGGGATCCGGGAACCGCTTTCTTACGCCATCCGGACCCCTCCCAGAAATATACTGAAAACTAATTCAACCTTCGAATTCAATTTGCTTTCAGGATTCCGGAGATCCGTTGCCAGTCGCTTTGTGGAAAATTATTCTGACACTTTGATACTTAAACACAAAAAGTTGTTTTTAACAATTATTATTTATTAGATTATCGATATTTTAGTTAAAATATAATAATAATATAATACATAGATTATGATAATAAAATCAACAACATCATCAATCTTAGCAACCTTCACTTTGCAGTGTTTTTCATAAAATTGCCGAATAGTATATTGTTTTAGAAATCAATTCGTCACGAACGGTAAAATTAATCACTTAACTTAATTTTACCATCTAATTATCATTTACTGCTTGTGAAATGTGATTAATATTCTTTATTAAAATTCTGCAGCTATACCGTAAGTACCTGCGAACCGAGTTTGGTTCTTTTTTTGTTATTTACTCAAACATATCAGGTCTAAAGAATCGTAATATCGATCATTCTGTACTATTGAAATATGTATGCGAAGCAGCCATACATTGTTCATACGTAATAATTATCAGCAATTATTGTATCACCAAAGAATACTTTCGGGTAAGATTTGAAACCAAGCCCTTTAATATAGAATAGAGATTCAACTAACAACTAATTTCCCTAATTGGAGGGAGAAAAAATCGGCAAAAACTGGTATCACAGGCGAACTACGGTTCAGTTTTGTTTTCCAACACCACCGTATAATTAACAGGTAAATCTATTATAAAAAAATTGTCTAGGGGTGCGAGGGACTCCGTAGAAACCTTACCTGAAGAATAAAACATAAAAAACTAAAAAAATGAGTCTACAACTATAAAACTATAATACATATATCCACAAAATTTAAATTGTGGAGTATTTTTTTAATTTTTTTTTATCTTAACGTAACTATAGAAAAATACTACTGGCAATAACCTAAACTTGAAGTTATTTCACGTTTCAATTTTTAGTATTAATTTATTTTTTCATAGTGATTAACATTTACTTTGTTTAGATTAAACACATCATGCCGGATTTCATTTTTTTCGTTCTCAAATGTAGTAAGTACATACCTACCTACCAAAGTATAGTAAAATACCGAGTGCTTAAGACAGAGAGCTTTACAAAGTTGATATCTTAAATGTTATTTGTTTTGTTAATGTATGTTACTTTATTTTGATTATTTATTTATCCGATTTAAAATTATTAATGTAAAAACTTTTGCAGTTTAAATTTACCTAGTATATTTAATAAACACAATGAATGATGTTATATGAACTTATGCCTTATTTTACCTTAAATATTCCTAAACAACCGACAAAGTCACATTTAACCCGAGCGAAGATGGGTTCTCATCTTGTAAATAATAAAAGCATCAAAATAATCTACATTTGACTGTGAAGGGATATTCCACCATCTTTTTTTCCTATTGTATTTAAAAACGCAAGACGGCACTTTGAAGGTAAAATAGTGATGGCTTTCGTTTTTTTTTAAATTAAATCTATTGTAAAAATTTAAGTAGCTATTTGCTTGTACAATAGTTAATGCACTTACTATATAAGTCGTAGCGCTTTGTAATGTAAATTGGTACAAGTTACTGAGATTAATTAAGGTTAGGGTAAAAAAAATCGTAACTTCAACTTTTAGTCCGCCTGGCTACGGCAGCGGCTAGACCTTTTTTGACATTTATCTATCTGATATTCGTATTGTTATAATAATTATTTCGTATCCTATTGAATTTTAAGTACATTAACTTACTTAATAAAAAAAATACTTATTGTTTAATTTTAAAGATTATTAAAAAACATATGTATTCAAAAGTAAACTTTATTATAAAACATTGATAATAGGGAAAACATGTCCAAAAAGTTAGTGATGGTGATGAGGTACAATATGATCAATGTGTGTTGAGTATTTGCTTTCACTTTTGTGCCCATCACGGTGCTCGTGCTGTATCTTGTGGTCACCGGTGTGATGATCATCCACTTTGTATTCGAATTCGTATTTCGGATACGCCTGAAAATTCACACAGTTCTTGTTATTTGGTTGTAACATTATTACTCAAATTACTGATGTACTATTTTATAATGCTAAATACTACATATTTTATATTCCTGGGACTGATTTGATGATAGGACCGGTAGGTAGATAGTAAAACTCTACAGCTCTTCTTCTTCAGATTCATCTAGGTTGACCTCGTATTATTTGTTTCGATGAGTATAATGATAAAGCTCGATACTAATGTCATTTTTGCTCTTTGAGTTTATAATTTTTTACTAATGTATAATTATTATGATAAAATCCTAACTTCACTTTACTATTGTTTAAAGGAGGGATATAGACCGAGAAGATAATCTATAAAATATTTTTTTACTTTACCGTTTTTTAACAGATCGGACTTTCATGAGTGATGTTGTATATCTATAAAGATAACAAAGCTTCGACACCAAAACTTTATTTTTAAATAATCGAATGAAGTATTTTGCATATCATACGACTGTACTGTGGATATGTTGTTTTACAGTTAAACATGATTGAAACTTACATAGTAATCAACATGGTGATGTCCATGTTTGTCATGAACTGAAACTTCCTGATGGTGACCGTCGTGTCGGTGGATGTATTGGGATGAGAACCCGTGTTCAGCTGACACCATCGCGACTGTTACAGCTAACACCAAACAAACCTGTAAAAAATGAGTTAACTCAATAGAATTTTCCATAAATTATTCCAATCAAATTGTGAAGAGTTTTTTTCTTCTATCAGTTATTTTTATTTAAATATTTTTACCTTGAAGAACATTTTGGATTGTTGAAATTATTGTACTAATGGTACAAACGATATTAGTGAACTGATACGTTTAAAGACAATAACAGGCCTTTTATATGGAAAGATTAAGCTATCAAGGTAGTACCAACATGAATAAAGTTTCCAACTATTAAAAAATGTTTATGACCGTTTAAAATGAATCATATATAACAGTTACGTAAAATAACAATGTTTCTTGCAAACCTACATTAGTTGCTCAATCGACACTGTTATTCAGACGCTATTATCGTATATTTTTGACCTAAAATATTTGTACCCATTATTTGTGACAAAACCACATAATATGTCAATGTATATCCGGAAAATCTGTCAAGTATTATATAAACCCACAAAAGGGATATTTTCACAATTTAGAGTGTTTAAAACGTTAAAAGGATATATTTAATAGAATAATATTTATCGTGTGTCTCGAATGTCTGTCATAGCACTCCATCATCTCTCAGTACATCCTATTCGTTATAAGGCGTCAACTAAGAATTTAAATAAAAATATTCTGTAAGCATTTATCTTACGATTCGGCAATTGTATAGTATTACCTTATTAAAACTAGACTAGTATGCAGACTCAAAGATCACTGTAATAATACATATTTATATATTTAATTTTTATAAATTTTATAAATAAAATTTTATAAATATAAAATGGTACTGGGTAAGCTCAGACCATGGGTTCCTCCTTTGACAAAAACCCTGGACCCGGAGTTCCTGGGAAGAGTGCTAGACACGCTCTTCCCAAGGGTCCTACCATACCTCCGTTACAATCGAACCAGAAACTCTGGTTCGACAATTGTAAGGTTGCGGTGGGAGAGCTGGATTGAGCCATGTGGCCGCTAGTTTTCCGTAACACGATGCCTGGACCTAATGGTTACCTAGTTTCAGTCACATCGGGCGTTAGTGCTGTTGTCAAAACTGGGGGCAAACTGAGGCAGATTTTCACGGAGTGTCGGAGAAGCAAGATTGGTGCTCCTGAAAAAGGAAGGAAGGATTGCAGATTCTCCATCTGTGCTCCTACCGATATGACTGCTGAACGAGTCATGTAAACTCTTTGAGAGAGTTCTATCTGACCGTATCAGCGGGTACCTGTAGCCAGTAGGCCCTGATCTGTCGGAGTGCCAATTTGGATTCCAATGAGGGCGCTCGATAGTGAACGCTATTAGATGTGTTTCCTGTCGAAGTCGACGGTCCGTTAAGGGAGGGGAGGAGTTAGCAGTTAGCCTGGATATTGTCAACTATATGGCTAACGCTTATGATGCTCTCTCCTTACAGGTAATTAAGGCAGCCCTTGAATATCACGAGGTGCCACCCTACCTTCGGGCCATCATCGAGCCCTATCTGCGCGACAGGACTGTAAAGTTTATCGATCAGAACGAGATAGGAAATCGAAGGGAAGAAAGTTACAGGGTCCCTCTGGGCTCAGTATTGGGCCCATTGTTATTTAACCTAGCTTATGTGCATGCGGTCCCTCGCACCAATCTGCTCTCTAGCGTAAGTGTCATTTAATATCCAGACGATACCGGCCAGTGTTAGGGCTAGAAAGTCTTATTTTGAGTAGTTACTTCTGTTGTGCGAGCAGTGACTTGTGTGGTGGAAAAAATCCGTGATTTGGGCCTGAGGATGGCGCCTCAGGAAACTGAGGCGATATGGATTAATGGCCTACTTAAACTCAGCTCGAGGCTTCGAGTAGGTGACGCAGAGGTCCAGGTGGGTCAGTATATGAAGTACCTAGTGGCTATCTGCCTTACTCTGGAGAATCGGTGAAGTATTTCGGACGATTAGTGTGTGAGGGCTAGCAGGTGCACCTTCTGCTGCCCAATCTCAGGGGACAAAAGGAAGAAGTTCACTGCCTCTACATGGGCGTTCTCAGGTCTGTGGTCCTATATGGGGCGCCTGTCTGTTCTAATGACTTGACGAGTGCCTCTCGCTGTTAAGTCCTACTTAGAAGTCTGCACCGGTTGAAGGCATACGGATCGTGCGGGGCTACCCCGCAATACCGCACAATTTCGTATGAGGCGGAGACGGTCCTAGCGTGATCTCCACCCTTCGATATTTAAGCCGACATGGACGCGACGGTCTGCGACCAAATTCGTTCAGTCGGTCGGAATGACGAAGAGACAGCACCGGACTATGGGTCCGGAAAGCTACGGCGGAACATACATGCGCAAACTCTACGGGCTTGGCAGGCACGGCTAAATTTAGGGCTGTGCTAGACAACGCGCTGTCAAAGCCGTTCTGCTGAGCTTCGAAGCTTGGATAGGGAGGAATAAATGTGTCACCAATTTTCTTCAGTTATGGTTACTTCAGTGATTATTTGAATCGAATAGGACGGCTACAGCACAGTGCCATCACTGCGGGTCCGAACGTAGCTCCGCCCAGCACGCACGATGCGTTCCTGGAGCTCCTTCCGATTGCCGAGGTAAGCCGCCACAGGGTTTAGTAGGTAGACCCACAAACGCCCTTCGTCTCCAGCGTTAAAAAAAATTGCGTTAAGAGACATTTTTCATTTCACAATGCCTATAAACCTTCTAAAATATTTGAACTTGATTTAAAAATATTAACAATAAGGTTGACATGTTTATTTGGCGCCAACTTATATTTATGTCAATTCTGTCATAAAAATAACTATAAAATATGATTTCTTTGTAACTCTGTAATTAACGTTGGTGGGCTGCATAAAAGTCAGTGTTTCTGAAATAATTATTTTTAAATATCCTATTAAAATGCCGTTTCTTAAGGTAAGAGATTACAGATTGATATCGAAATTATTAATATTGCATTTTACCTTTTATACAAAAGTAGCACATAGACTGAGACAGGTTTAGGTTGTCATAACCTGATATAACTTAAATAGAATACCTAGCATAACATACATAACTTACATAGAATTTAAAATTAAGGAAAATAACAACAAGAGTCATAAAATATTTTATACTAGTTGCAAATTCTTTAACATATGAAATTCCTGACATACAGCTCATCCTAGTTTGGGATAAAGGGCTTGCTTTTGAATTATATCCATAGTATGTTACAATAAATAATTATCATTATTATACAGATATGTGGTGGTAAGCTTATAAATAAAATAGCAAAAACATTAGGTTGCTTAAAAGTAAATTAAATTTCTTCATTTTCAATTATCCAAGTTTTAAGAACACGCTAACGTAACTTCCTAGAGCTTAAAAGAAATATTTTAACTTCTAGTAGGCTAGATACCTTAGTCATGACTGAATCATGATCATGATGAATGAATCAGGGACATGTCCAAAAAGAGATGAAAATTCAAAAAGGCTTTAAAGGTTTTTCAACCAGATAAACTGCTATCCTATAAAGAATAATTCCTACATCGCGAAGGACTTTACAAACATACATGAAACGAACACAAAAAACACCACAGAACAACAGTTTGTTGATCACACCAAGTGTTGTTCCATGGAAGGATTAATCCATCCGTGCAGTCTACCAATATAGACGGACATTAGGGTAGACAAATGGAAATACTACACACAAAACGACAATATTGTTGAGAAGGCTTTGTTTATATTTAGATAACGTTTTGAATAGGAAATTGGTTGGCCTTGTACCTATATCTTAGGTACTTTTACATTGAATAAAATTCAAAAGTTTAATACAACAAAAAAATAATATGCAAAATATGAGTAAGAGTTATTTTATCACTAATTTTTATTATAAACATTGTATATAACTGTACAGAATATGTTGAGATGAGATTTATGTTGCTTTACTACAGGTACTCTGTTTTACTGGAATTTAGGTTTCACTTTTATACACATATGTTTCATCATGATTTGATGGTAAGTAATTTATTTATAGATCTTGTACACCGTTATAGAATACTTATATGTTTCGTAATGACGAAATCTACACAAGGATTATAAAGAGTAGGCTTGTTGCATAACATTGCTCCTAAAACTACTCTAAAGCCACTTGAAATAGCACAGAGAGCTGTCCTAAAAGTATGTACCTTTCGCCCCTATTTATTCCCTACGTATGATTTGTATCAGTCTTGTGAAGTCCTTACTGTTCGACAATTGTTTATTTTAAGTACCCTATTAAGGCAACATTCACGTATTATGAACTTTGATAATTCCACTGCGGTCTCCAAGCTGCGAAATCGCCTTGCTTTTTCGAATACACAAACATTCACGCATGTCTATGTTAATAATTATTTCTGTTTCCTGGGCCCATATCTCTATGTTAAAATTAATAAAAGTCTAAACATGAAAAACTTAAATAAAAAAGTATGCAAAACTACTTTATTCCTTTATCTCCAAAAGTTAACCTACAATGAAACCGAAGACCTACTTTGTGTCCTGCGTTAAGAAATCACACACACACGCAAGTA
>PKRV01001686.1:14542-80389 GCA_003709505.1 Hyphantria cunea | reverse complement strand
AGACAACTCCCGCATTAGGAATATACATTCCTGTGTCGCGGAGATCTTTACAAACATACATGAAACGGACACAAAGTACACCCAGACTTAGAACAACAATTTATGGATCACACAAAGTGTTGTCCCATGTAGGATTTGAACCCACAACACTTGGCACAGTAGGAAGCGGTGTGGCGACCACTGAAACCACTAAATACTATTTTCTTTTTTATTTTTTATTTTCCATATTTGGTTTGATAATTCCACTCAAGTTAAACTGATTAGAGTGAACTGTTTTAACATGTTTCTATGTAAAGTCTAATCTCAAAGAGGAGCGCTGATGTCCGAAATACAGATAAATCTATCTAGTTCGGACACAGATATCCAATTAATTTTCTAGCTTAAGATTTAGTTTTGTTAAACCACAATTGTTAAACTGTATCTTTATGGTTAATAAATATTATTATTATTATTATTATTGAAATTATTTCATTCTTGCCGACCTGAGCAGTACTACACTATCAGAGAAAACCAATCTAAAATGACTGCATTAGTTCTGTCGTGTTTCGATGGTGAGTGCGTGACCGGAGGCCAATGATGGAGAAGCATCTTAATAGGCCGCCATGTTGCGTGTCACCATGCTACATTATCTTCATTCACAATGAGCATGGTGACCACTACTCTTGGATTCTACTCATGTTTTCCATTAGGCCCAGTAGAGTTCCTTTGCCATTCTTATAAATAAAAAACACACTATTGTTGTTGATTGAATCCCTATGTATTATTTTTTCTTGCATGTCGATAGCACTATGAAAATAACGATCCTTGAGTGTAAGTTGAAATTACGATAACAATTGTTAGGTGTTACACTGAAAATACATAATCCAATTAATATTTCGTACAAGCTGCGTAAACACACATAATACCATTATATCCAAAGTTACATTTCCTTTGCATGTACAATAATGTAAATTCTTATGAAATGATTACAAACCGTTCTCATGAAGCAGATTGTGAACATTTTCACTCAACAAGTGAAATTAGTTTTACCTTGATAGTTTTATTTTTGCTATATAAACCTTGATTTTTTTAGATATGTATCAGTTCATTCGTAAGCTCAGTAGAATCACAAGTATAAAAAATGATTATCAAGGTAATTCACTCACTTATCTAGTCATTGCCTAAAATAAAGCTATTTGTAATGATAACATCGGACATCTAATACACATCGCCATCTAGCTGCAAACTAAGGTGCAGCTATCTTGTACTGTGGGTATTAGATGATATAAACACATATGTAATTGTTTTTTATCAAAGCACAGTAGTCGCATATGCTATAATTATGCCAGGCAGAAGACCTAGGCAGTTAGTTTAAATTAATAAGTGATAGGTATACGTAAAATATTACACTATATGTGCTCCTTTTTTTTAGATTTTATGTGTGCTGGCTCTAGCAGCAGTTGTATCAGCAGAGCATGCTCACTCATCCCAGCACATCCACAAACACGATGGTCACCACACAAAAGTATCCTTCGAAGATCACCACGGTCATCACCATTACGACTACTACGTAAGTTACCTCACCATACTGTACCTCGGTTGTGTGTACTTTATAACATGATTAACATAGTACTGTGTATCTACAGACGCCACCTAAATATGACTTCAAGTATGAAGTGAAGGATCCGCATACACACGACCACAAGTCGCAGCACGAGGAGCGCCACGATGATGCCGTTAAGGGTTACTACGCGTTGCATGAGCCCGACGGTACTGAGAGACATGTACACTACCACGCTGACAAACACTCTGGGTAACTACTTATATATTTCATCCATCTAACGTCATAAAGTAGGCTCAAAGGTTCTTACTAAGAAGAGTCCTATGTCCAGCAGTCAACTGATAAAGAATTTCGTATACAGTTTCATTAGAATGTACTCACAGGTATACTGTTCTATTTGTTCACAGTTTCCACGCAGATGTGAAGCACAGCACTCATCATATAGTACCGAAACATCATCACCATCATTAGACCTCTTTCTCCCTACGATTATGATTGTTATCAATGTTTGTATTAGTTGTATAATAATATGTTACATTATTTTAATAAAAGCTTATTAAAAATTGGTTTTTGTTACTACACCTATAAAGCTACAATAAATTTCTTAGGATTAACAATAAAGTACGAGTATAGAGTAAGAGAGAAAATCCCTGGAACCACAACGTACATCGGGCAACCTAAGTTTAAGATAGTCCCCTTCTGTGCAGAAACTCTAACGAAAAAAAAATAATAATAATAACCCAACAGGTACATCGTAATCGTTATAGTCTGGCAACATGTTGGATAGATTATAAGAATGCCTATAACTCGGTGCCACATATTTGGCTTTTGAAGGTGCTAGAGTTATATAAAATTAACACAACTCTTCGTACTTTCTTGAAGTCATGTATGAGGCAATGGAGAACAGTACTTTGCTATCCTGGATATCGGCAGACTACGGTAAACGATGAGCTAATAAAGTCCGAGCGGGGTATATTTCAAAGTGACAGTCTAAGTCCCTTGTGGTTTTGTCTGGCTTTGAACCCTCTAAGTACTCTATTAGAGGGTTCAGGGTTAGGCTATAGGATGCAGAAAGATGATTAAGTTATATTGCACCTCCTGTTTATGGATGATTTGAAATTACTTGCCCCCACTAAACTACAATTGACAGCGTTACTAAAGGTCACTGAAATTCTATTAAGATGGAATTTGGTGTAGACAAATGTGCAATCAAGTATGCAAAGAAGGGTGTGATTGAGGAATCTGAAAGAGTAGAGCTTTTAGATTCCACAAAACTTCGATCTCTGTCTGCCACCGAAACCTATAAGTATTTAAGTTTTTCACAGTCCTTAAGAATACCAATATCTCGCATGAAGCAAACGTAGCAGGAACGCTTTTTTGGCCATCTGAATAAAGTACTAAAAAGTCTTTCATCAGGTGGTAATAAGGTGCGAGCCTACAATGGTTGGGTCATGCCGGTTCTGATGTATTCCTTTGGAATACTAAGATGGACTCAGACCAAATTAGATGCCCTTGATAGGAGAGTCCGTACATTGCTGACTGCATTTCGAATGCACATTGCACAACCAACGTTCATTGATTATGAGATTGTATATCCCGCAAAAATGCTAATTAAAAAACGCTATTAAATATCAAGACCCTACACAATCGCGAGATATAAAATCTTAGAGATGATTTTCTACGTACTGATATGGGAGTGCATCGCAGATTGGTTGTAGTGGATACTAGGATCACTCCACTCGCTCTCGCTAAAGAGAATTGACGCAAACCTGTAGTACTTACTGCGGTGGCGACTTCCACATACAGCGGCAACATAAACATAGGACAACCCCATCTACCGGAGATACACTGAACTACGGAGTAATGTAGGGTACGAAGAAGCTACCAATCCTGCATCGCGAAATAGAAGTTCTCGCGTCGAAAAGCATATATAAAACTTCCCAACATCAACCGTTGGGCAGTGGCCGAAGGTTTTGTTTGTGCGATTATGGACTAAGTTACCATGACGAATAACTATCGGAAGTATATCCTAAAGGATGGTACGGTTGATACCTGTTGGGCATGTCACCGACCCGGAGAATCTATTAGGCATATTATTTCTGGTTGTTCTCGTCTTGCTAACGGCGAATATTTGCAGGATAGTGCATCAACAGCTTGCCCTTAAATAAAAACTTGCGAATTCAAAGGTGCCAAACTACAGGTATGTGCCGGACCCAGTTCTCAAAAATGGTCGTGCTACGTTATATTGGGATCGGTCTATTATCACAGATAGGACTATTGTTGCCAACAAGCCTGATATTGTGGAGATAGATCGATTAGAGCGCTGCGCAATGATTATCGACATCGCCATTCCTCAACGAGAATCTCGTATAAGTTGAAAAAGAAAAACAAATAAAATACTTGAATTTATCTCACGAGATTGTCGATATGTGGAATGTAGATTCGGTGATCATTGTTCCGATAGTTGTGTGTGTTCACGGATTGATAGCCAAGAGCCTGCACCAACACCTCAAGAGGCTCACGTTAGATGGTTGGATCAAGAGTCTGATGCAGAAGGCAGTCCTTCTTGACAAGGCTCGCATAGTGACGACCCGACCCAACCTATGCAATAAAAAAGTTATTCTTAGAGACTTTTCCAGAACAGCGAAGAGTTGTTTTTGAAAGACTACTCTATCGTTTATTGGGAATTAAGCCATATTACTCAGGACTTTATAAGTAATAAATTAAATAGCACAAACAAGACATGAAAAAAAATTGATCCACAAAGAAATATGTCTTTAATATGAATATTTAATATTGTAATACAAGTGAATAAAATGTAACTTTATCAATAGCAAGATATTCATAAACAATCAAATAATTTTGTATTGTTCAATTACCTGATTTAATACTTTTAATCTAATTGAACAGCTACATCAATGTATAATACGCCTGGATGTTTAGAATTTTCAAATATCTTTCGTTTCATAGCATGTACGAAAAACAATTAAAAGGCATAAGAAATCCTGAAAGAGGTTGCCCAGAAATCAAGAAAAATAGCAGAAGAAAATTCGTTGAATGGACCACAATTAAATTCCGAAAAAGAGAGGGGATATGATGATAGTGAAGTTTTAGTTTATGGTTACAAACGTTTACACGTTAATTTCGAAAACCCTTTCATAACAAAGCTTTACCTAGTCAACATGAATTAAATAAATCCTTTTATTTTATATATCTTAATATGCCTTTGACATACAAAGAAAATAGGGTGTTTTTTTATATTTATGCAAGTGTTTTTCAAAAGAAATACCTGTGAAATATGGCAAATTGTATTCGTTTTTTAAAACAATGGTATGTTGGTGTTAACTTACTGATTTTCTGAGCTGAAAGGAAAATGGTTTAAGTCATCAATGTTAAATTCAGTGTTCTTTTAAACTATTTATGTGTAATAATGATGATGATGTGATCCCAGACGTATCAGTCGAGGGCGACCTCAATCAATTTTCAGCTAAAAATATTAACTGTTATATACCTTGTATGGTTGTTATATGAAAGGCACTTACTTCCATATCACAAAGTTCGAATAATTAAGATATTAAGTAGCTAAATATATTTAATATTACAAGGGATAAACCAAAATATACGGAGAACAAGTCTTATGAAATTGGTTTGAAAAAAATATCAAACCAGGTTTAGGCACATGTATCACAAACCCGCAAAATATTAAGGATTATAAATTTGTGTCATTCTTTGAGTAACACTGACTGAAGGTCTACAAATGCTTATATTTGTAAGAACATGTACATAGCGTAGCAGTATAAGTGAGCAATGAGTAACCGATATAGATAGCTATCGACGCCTATTGACACATGCAACTCAAAATACACAAGTATTTAACCATTCTAAGGGCCTTTTCTACTTCCTTCCTTTTCATCTCCCAAAGCAGGAGCTTGAAATATTTTACTCCTCCACTTACGCTTTACTAAATGTTAGACATTAGGTTATCTTATTTCATTTCAAAACTAAACCGGTGTAAATTATGCGTCACCTATGCACAAACCATTGACTGTATACGCAAAGAATAAGTCCAAAAAAATAGAGTAAATAAATCTGGTTGTAAATTGATCGCGAGAGGTTAGCAATTTAATAACATTTTAAAATGACAATTTAAAACTACAAAATTACATTGAATTGCAGTTTATTTTTGAACAAACAGTACTTATAGCTAAATTAATAAAATAACAAAAAGGCTGTATTACTAATTAAAAAAGGCAACATGTTTTCAGTTACTCATGATGGTGTTTCTTTGGTACAATATGTTTAACATGTAGCGAGTAGTTACTTTTGGTGTCATGTCCATCATAGTGTTCATGTTGCTGCTTATGGTCACCAGTATGTGGATCCTCTACTTTATACTTGAATTCGTATTTGGCATCCGCCTGAAATAAAATATAAATTTGATTAGATGTCGGAAATATTTATGCCATACACATCTTGTACTATACAAGTTTTCAAGTGAATTTGTGAAAACTAATATTACTCACATAATATCCTATTTTGTATTCCTTTCCTTCATGATGTTGTTTTATTTTGTGATGTGTCTGGTCTTGTTCCTTAGCATGGTGTTCATGCTTGTATATATAGGCAGGTTGAGCGTAACCGTCATGTCGTTGAAAGTATTGGTAAGATTGTGCGGGATCCGTTTTCACAGGTGAATGTTTTGGTTCCTCATGATGGTGTTTGACTTCTTCGTGATTTTGTTTTGATTCCTTATGATTTTCTGATTTTTCATGATATGTTTGAGGTTCTTCATGATGTTGTTCATGTTTGTATACATCGATGGGCTGAGTATGACCGTCATGATGATGAATGTGTTGTGATGACTGAACGGGTTCCTTTTTTCCAAGATGGTGTTTTTTTTCGTCGTGATGCTGTTTTATTGCCTTGTCATCATGTTTTGATTCTTCTTGATGCCCTGATTTTTCATGATGCGTTTGGGGTTCTGCCTGATGTTGTTCATGTTTGTATATGTAGACGGGCTGAGCATGGCCGTCATGTCGATAATTTTTTTGTGATGACTGAGCGGGTTCCTTTTTTTCAAGATGGTGTTTCTTTTCGTCGTGATGGTGTTTTACTTCCTTGTCGTTATGTTTTGATTCTTCATGATGTCCTGATTTTTCGTAATGTATTTGTTGTTTTTTCTGATGTTGTTCATGTTTGTATATGTAGACTGGCTGAGCATGGCCGTCATGTCGATGAATGTGTTGTGATGACTGAGCGGGTTCCTTTTTTTCAATATGGTGTTTTTTTTCGTGATGCTGTTTTACTTCCTTGTTATCATGTTTTGATTCTTGTTGATGTCCTGATTTTTCATGATACGTTTGAGGTTCTGCCTGATGTTCTTCATGTTTGTGTATATAGACGGCCTCAGCATGACCGTCGTGACGATGAATGTATTGTGATGACTGAGCGCATTCGTTTTTTTCAGTATGATGTTTGTTTTCGTTGTGATGATGTTTTAGTTCCTTCTGATTATGTTTCGATTCTCCGTGATGACCTGATTTTTCGTGATGCATTTGTTGTTCTTTTTGATGTTGTTCATGTTTGTATATGTAGACGGTCTGAGCATGGTCGTCATGTTGATGCATGTTTTGTGAAGATTGAACGAATTCCTTATTTTCGATATTAAGTTTTGTTTCGTTGTGATGGTGTTTTACTTCCTTATGACTATGTTTTGATTCTTCATGATGTTTTGGTTTTTCATGATGTGTTTGTTGTTTTTCCTCATGTTGTTTATGCTTGTATATGAAAACGGGGTATGCAGGACCATCATATCGATGTACATATTGTGAAGATTGAGCAAGATCCTTTTTTTCAGGATGATGCTTTGGTTCAACATAATGATTTTTTACTTCCTCATGATGATGTTTTGATTTTTCATGATAAGTCTGCGGTTCTTCCTTGCGATGTTCATGCTTGTGTAAAGAAACTTGTTGCGCAGGACCTTCATGACAGTTAGCGTATTGAGAAGATTGAGCGGGTTCCTTTCCAACAGAATTTTGCTTTGTTTCTTTGCCATGATCTTTTTGTTCTTTATGATGAGGTTTCTCTTTTATATGATGGTATTCCTCCCCTTTAAGTTGTTTTTCACGCTTATGAATATACGTTGGCTGAACGTGTTCATCATAACGCTGAACGTACTGCGAAGAAATGGCAGGTTCTGTTTTATCTTGATGGTGTTTCGATTCTACATGTTGATGTTCTTCTTTCTGATGTATCATTTGTTTCTCACTTTGCTCCTTATGTTTGTCGGGTTCTTCGTGTTCAGTTAAATAAACTACCTGATGATGACCATCATGTTGGTCAATATGCTGTGCTAAAGAGGCATGCTCTGTTGATACCAAAACTGCTAAAGCCAGCATGCATAATACCTGAATATGACAATTATAAAATTCGTTAATTATTATTATTTTAAAGTAATCTAATCTATATTATTTTAATATTATCTAAAATTTTTTTTTTTTCGTAAATTTTATTTGTAGAACGCCAAATTATCACATACTAAAGTAGTGGTTTGTATCAGAAATTGAATATTTTCAGAAAAAACTTAACGCGCTTTTTAAAAATATTTTTTTTATGCTTAACTTACCCACATTGTTGACTTTCAATGACCGTATTTCATTTATAGTAGTCAATTAAGAGATGGGTATAGTTGAAATATTACTAAAGATCTATTTAAGTTACGATGTTATTTAGTCACTTGAATTGCAGTCCCGTTAATCAATACCTTTAAAAAATTACGAAACGCTAAACAATCCCTTAAATAGCTACTTGTAACTTATACATTTTTATTATAAACTGGGAATAAATGTAGCTATGCAGGTAAATTAATAAACTATTAATCTACTAATTTAGTAAAACGAATAAATTTGTTTAGTTGTATAGTTGTTTGATATTAAATTACTATTATACTGTACCCTGAGAATCATTATGAGGCACTCTTTACTTGAGCTCCGCAAATGGCAGTTACTGAACGAATAAGTAAACTGATACTTATCGCTCATTAACTGTGACTTTTATATGAAAAGACAATCACAAAGCCATATCGATTTCGTTTATGATATTCGTACTTCCACTCAACAAAGACATTAATAAAAATTCTTTGTAAATAATTATTTCGTAAATGCACGTTTTTCTCAGGCGACCTACACGTTTTACGGACACGTAAATTTTGTTCATGATTAAACTCTTAATTCATCATCATCTTCTTAGCCTTTATTATTCTTAAGATTTAGGGTTAGCATATACTCTTAATTAATAATTAAAAAAAAAGAAATAATATATCTACTGCAATGCCGTTTTTTTATTTTGACTCGGGGATTTAAATAGTCATACGGCTTTCGTATCTAGTTGTTTTAAAATATTTTTAGAGTTTATTGAGATGTACTTTGAATTAATTAATTCAAAGTACATCTCATAAATATTTTATCATAATCCGTAATATTTTTTTCAGTCATCAAACTTAACTGTTCTGAAAGTCTGTATATTTCACTACTAATTAGTTCTTATAGATTTAATTAGTTTAGTATAAAACCCTAATAAATACTCAAATTTGCCATATGTACATACATCAAGAAAGTAACCTATACCAACTTGTTCGGCTAGAATGGTAAAGTAGGCTACAGCCTGCTTGCTTAAAACAGTCATTTGTCCAATATTGGTCTGTTAAAGGATGTTGATGATGAAGTAACTAATGAAAAACAAAACCATTTAAATATTTTAATATAGAGTGAATTGCCTTGCGATCTGTAGTAGGCTTGATAACTCCTAAAGTGAGAGAGCGTTGATACTACATTAACGTTAATTGCCTGGTTGTATTTAAATTTGCATTCCCCTTGATTGCCAGTTCGAATTTGAACCGATAAGCTACAGCGCTCTTTATTTTTATTTATTTGATACTTCAAGTTGTGTAAAATGAAACGAAGGTTACGCTTCTTCATAGTAAAATAGGATTATGGAGATTAATTGTATAATAATGATGATGTCCGAGGAACTTCAACTTTATATTTTAGGTTCAAATTGAAACGCAATAACAAAACTTTATTTTTGTCTTCAGAACTTTGGACGATTTCTTGTATTAAAACTTTTACTATCACTCAAACTTATTCCCACGCGTTTCCTGTGCTTTTATTTTGTTGCTTGAGTAGTGAGGCAATTTGCATATTAATTTTACTTTTACGAAATTTTTGATATTTACAAGAATTTTTGGCGCTAAACAGTCTTTCAAATGACTCAACTACCCAATTAATAATGGTTTCATAAATCTTTTATAGAACTACAAACACATTTCTCTTTTTAGGGTTCCGTAGTTCACGTCTCAGAACCCTTATGATTTCATAATGTATGTCCGACTATTCGTCCTCGGCTTATCTTCCAAACGGTAAGTGCTAGAAAGATGAACCTTTCCATGGATATGTGCATTTACCACATCAATAGAGTACCAAACTAAAATCACGAAAAACTTTTTTGATGGTACCTCTCTTTCATTTAAAGTGGTCACTTGTTTTTCTCGTGTCTACTGTACTTGTTGTTACGACAATTTATTTTGGTTTAGGTAGCTGTTTGTATGATATTCAATTATAAAGTGTTTTTTTTGTTAAAACAGGGCAGCAAACCCCTCTAAGATCAAAAGGGCTGACTCTTAAAATCTGAAAAAGTCATGATAGTAGTCCGTGTGATCAACTTTGAAAGAAAACCATAACGGATTAGATAACTTTGTTGGTTTAGTTACAAAGACCTTACTTGTAAAATGCGCTTACTTAGAAAATTTCGTATCAAAATAACACAATAGTGAATAAACATGTTAAATATTTTTAAAAAAAACATAACAAATGGGTGACAACAGAATCTACGTGTGGCCTCATTTGCATTTAGCCAGATTTTCCATTATCCGCAGAGATTCAAATCTGTTACATTTTTCTTTGTACTCCTAGGCGGAGTAACAATTTTCGCAAGATGTCTGGATGCTGAAAGCTGTCCAGCAATGGACTTATAACACACACACATACATGTGTGTGTGTGGGTATGTGTGTGTGGGTGTGTGTGTGTGTGTGTGTGTGTGTACTCGAGAATCGTAAATTAATTAAGTTCACATAAATTTACTTGAAACTTATTAGTACCAACAGCCATAGGTATTTCAGTTCCAACTGTATTACATTATCATTCATTATTAATAGCATTTTTATTACGCATTAAAATAACTTAAAAAGTAATAAATACAATATAATTTTTCCGTAATATGTATAGGTGGCCTGAGATAAGTATGTATTTACGAAATAATGTCTGCGAAAAATGCCTATCAAAATGTCTTTAGTGTGTGTAAGTTCTCTTACTATTGTAAACGAAATCAGTATTGCCTTGGGTTCGGATTAATAAAATATAAAAGTCGTGGTTAATGAAGGGGAAGTATCAGTTCAGTGGACGTTCAGTTACTACCACTCGCAGAGTCGCGAAAGGAGATTATCAACTTAATAATGTTTCTCAGGGTATGAGATACAAAATCCATTTAGTAATTGGCCATTACTAATAATGGTTAATCTAAAACACTAGACTCCTTGTCTTAGTAATAAAGTAATTTCTAAGCCTTTTCAATTTTTTTTCAATATAGTAGATTAATCTTCTTATCAATTCTGTTTCAGATATTATGCGTACTGGATTTAGGTGGCCTGGCATCGCCAAAACACGCTTACTCATCGCAACAAGTTTACGGACACGATGGGCACCATCAGCTTGTCAACATGCATGAACACAAAGAAAAAAAAGATGAGAAGCATAACGATGTTCATCGGAAGCACCATGAACCTAAACATTCTGAGCAACCTCAACATGATCATCCAAAAGAGGAACATCAGCAAGTAGAATTAAAGCATCATCAAAATAAAGAAGGACCTGCCATTGCTTCTCAGTATATTCACCGACATGATGGCCACATTCAACCAACATATATTCACAAACATGAAAAATATCATGAAGAAAAACACCATCATAAGGAACAATAATCTGAACATGAGGAACTAAAATATCATCATGAAAAGAAGGAACCTGCTCAATCTTCGCAACACGTTCATGGAAAAGAAGGTCACGCTCAACCTGTTTACGAAAATAAGCATGAACATCTTCTTAAGGAACAGCAGCAGATTCATCACAAAGTAGTTAAGCACGCTACTGGAATGGAAAATCAAAAAATTGATCATGAGAAAAAAGAGTTAGTAACAATTTTCATTATTTTAAATATATTTATAAGCTTGTTTAAATGAATTACTGAAATAGTTTTCTCGAAAGTTTTCTGAAGCAGTGAATTTTTTTGTTTTCACCTAATTCACCTTGACAATAAAGTACATCTGGTGTCTGTTTGTGTCGATCAATGATTTTTATCTGTAGCTTCAATTTAACGTTCATAAATGTCACTTGATGTGTTAAATGAACAAATGATTTTGAATTTGAATTTGAGTCAGAAGAAGTTGGGAAGGAAGGGATGGTAAAGCAGAAATCGAATCACGATGGTGTGGTGCTTTGCAGCAGCATTAGTGAATATATTACAATCGGTTTCAGGCCTCTTAAGCACTCAAGTCTTAGTACTAATTACGAAAATATTTTATTACGGTTATCATTTTAATATAATTTTATAATAATTAATTTTACCAATACTGGTAATAAAAACGAATTTACATTCTTTTTACAGGCGGATGCTAAGTACGAGTTCAAATATAAAGTAGATGACCCACATACTGGTGACCATAAGCAGCAACATGAGCACTATGATGGACATGACACCGAAAGTGTCTACTCGCTACATGTTGAACATATTGTACCAGAGAAGTACCATCATAAGTCATATGAAAGTTATCACTGCGGTTGATTTTATTGATTAACTTGATACTTTTTTTGTTAATACTTGAATTTCATGAATTAATTGTGTAATAGCAATAATTGTTTATCAATAAAATTTATTTCTTTAATATATCATGTCGTACATCATAATCCTTTCTCTTTTTTTGCTTTTTTTTATGAATGAGCCTGCCTAAGTTGCTCTACTCTACATACAAGAGTGGTGGTCACTAAAATGCAACAATGCAGCACGGTGACCTACATTATGACGGCTTATTGGCATGTTTCTGTATCCTTAGGCCTCCGGCCCTGTACTAACCGATCATTATCCAGCATTCCAAGTTACGACCAATCATTATGGGTTGCTCTTTTGTGAGAAGTGATAGGATAGTAATGATCCGGTCAAGCAGGTCCGATCATGCTAAAATCATCCTGTTTCTTTCTTTCTTCTCTCTTTTATTATTTTTTTGAAATCCTTTATTTAAAAAAAAGGATAGATGACGAAGAAGAAGAGAAGATAAATTATTTTTTTCCTGTGCACTAAAGCAATAAATGTTTTACATGTTTCTTAATTTTTATACAGTCGTGAAGAATGGAAATTCCGTGAATACAAATTATCAATCCTTCTAACCAGTTATATATATTAAATACATTAAGTGTGAATAAAACTATATTTTATTTAAAAGACAATGACAAATCCTGTACCACTAATAAAATGATTACGATTATGAGGGTATACCGTTTCAAGTGTATCCGCGATCTTTTCATATATTTATCATATTTTTAAAATTGTACTAAAACAATTTTAATAATGCAAAAATTTTTCTACTGCATTAATAAAACGCATTCAAATAATATTACCTCATTTGTGATGCATTTATTTCATTGTAGTCTAAAAACTAAAATAACTTTCTACACGCAATGGTCTAAAAATCTATAGTAAAAAGTCTAATTTTAATTGGTTGTCATTAAGAAATATATATTTTAGTCGATAGTGCAATAAAGAAACTCATATTTCATCCACAAAGTCTAATTTCAGTAGATTTTTCCGTTCGTTGAAGTTCTTGCGGTGTTTTGGGTTTTTGTTTGCATAGAACCTGTGACAATTGTAACGATAGACTTATCTAGAAAATTGTTGTCATTCAGGTGATAATTCAAGAAAATGTCTTTTTGCTAGTTATGCTAACTTAGTAATTAAGTATTTTTAATTTAACTATTAGACAATCAATAAAAAACATAGAAGCAGAGATTATAGCTCGGTGGCCCAGTGGTAGCGTACGCGACTACTGTCCATGAGGTCTCGGGTTCGAATCCTGGGTCGGACCCAGTGTTTGTATGATCTGCAAATATATGTTTCGGAGTTTGGCTGTTTTCTATGTATAATATGTATGTATTTACAAAAAAAAGTATTTATGTATTTATATCCGTTGTCTAGTACCCATAATAATAGCTCTGCTTAGTTCGGGATTAGATGGCGTTGTGTGTTAGATGTCCGAAATATTTATTTATTATATATTCTACTATGTATTAAGTTTAATGGTATAAAGAAGTGGTAAAATTTTTATTTTTATTTATTTGATTTTTTTTAAATTATGAAATAGAAATGTAAGCTACAACAATTATAAATAGTCTACCACAAAACTTGAAAGAAAAAATAGATGGGTTAGAGAATAAAGTAAACAAGCTAGAAAATGAATAGAAAAAAATACTTCTCTTTATACTAGAACAGACTGAGAAAAGCTCATTAGACCTATTTAAAACAGTAAAAGAAATAATGAAAAATGATTTTGACAGTTTAGTGGATGATAGCGATATATTCAGAACATTTACAGAGTTGAAAACCAAAATATACATCACACAACTCATTAACAAATATTTGGAAAAAACTGGAAATTTTAAAAAATAAAAGCAAACTAAAAGACCGATACATAGTAGAAGACTATCCAAAAGCTGTAAAACGCAAATCACTACAATAACAACTAAAGGAAGAAAGAGCAAAAGGCAAATTTGCATAAATAAAATATGACAGGTTGATAGTGAAGGAAGGTAACACAACCAACAAAGAAAAAATAAAAAGAGGATAATCTACATTTAAATATCATCTAGATATCTAAATAATAGAATTCTAAATTTTGTTTTCAACTACTAAGGAGAAATTCAAGGAAAACTTGGAACAGGATTTTTATTCTATAACGTAGAATCCAGTGTTAAAAAATGTCGGTTTTCTGCGCAGTCGGATAAGCACCAGACTAGAAACACAGCGGTTTGCTTACAGACAAGGGGACATTGTTAGCGTAGTATGTGACGGTACATGGCGAAAAAAATTTATCAATAGCATCGAAACTGGGCGGGTGGATGAAGAACCTTCTACTTCGCGGATTCAGCCTGTGACCGCGGCCAGTAACCTGGTCGAAACGACAGGTAAATCAGAGGTATGTAAAAACTTTAAATAAGTGATCGCGTTAATTCCCGTGAAATTAATACTAAGGATTTTTAGTTCAAAAAGACTTTAAACAACACAGAAGAATTTACTGGTATATAGGATAAAATAGGAATCGTAAATATTAATTTACTTGGCTTCAAAAACCCGTTCTCAATACTGCAAATATATGTTCCAACCGATCAAGTAACGAAAAAGGATATATTTGTCTCATCAAGATAATGCAGAAACACAGGGATCTTGACGAGGCCTACGTCGCAAGACAGCCTGACCTGGTAACTGTTAAGTTATCTATGTAAATACAGAAAAATAGAAATAAGTATAGATAGATAAAAAAACTTTATTTTTACACCATAATACAGGGTTAAATAAGTAACATAACATATAAAATTTCAGAAGGGTAGTGTACAAAGGGCGGTCTTATTGCCAAAAACAATCTCTTTCAGGCAACTTTAGGGTGGATCAAATGCCCGGATGGCGTAAGAAAGCGGTTCCCGGATGCCTTCCGTCTCAGGCGCAGAGTGGCACACCGTGTGGTTTTAGTCGGTTCGATTCCGACACACCGCCCTGCCGCAAACCCCGGTGGGGTGAAGGCCCGAGGTGGTTTCCACACGTAAAAAAAAGGGTGGATCTAAAGTTTCAGACAGTAGCAGTTAACGTGCATTGAGTTTGAAGGAATTATTTATTTCCATACGAACATACACATTCACATTTAATCACGTTTATACAAACACACATAATCATAAAACACATACTTTCTAAAACTAATAGATAAACATACATACATTTTAAAGTTAATTACATATGAAGAGAAAGAAATAACCTTTGTGTTGTCAGGTGTAAGCAGAACATTTTCTTTAAGTTTTATAGCAGTGTAATACACGTTGTTAATTTATATAAAATTATTTTTGTCTTCATATTTTATAGCATCGGCGAACAGTGATTCTGATTTGTAATTATATCGTGCCATAATTCTCTAGTCTACAAACACTTTAGTGCTTACTACTGTCTAAAAGTAATTGTTAAATGTTCTGAAGAGCTGTTCTAACTGGTCCCGCCTTCTCCTTTCCTTTACAAGACAACACTTGCCCGCCTTGAAAGTCACCACTTCTGAGTGGTAGACATACACTCTCAAACTCATCGCTTCGGCGCTTCCTTTCTGTGCTGAGCGGTCAAACCTGAATTTCAAAACCAGCGCACGTGTTTCCTCCCCACTATGATCCCAGGTCCTTTAAGCGCGCTGTGAGAAAGCATCTAACCAGGCCACCATAGTGTGGGTCACCATGCTGCATTGTCCACATTCGCATTGGGGACTGTGAATACCACTCTAGAATTCTGCTCAAGCTTTCCATCAAGCAGAACAGAGTCATTTTAGCAGTTAAAACATAAATTTCTTTGTTGATTTTATCATTACTATGACCTCAAAATAAAGTTTATTCTATTTTTATGTTTATATTTAAAATGGGGTGAAATTGTGAATGCGACTACTATGTTTGAAGTCTTATGTTCGATTCCCGGGTCGAATCAAACATTAGCATGATTTATAAATATTAAATTAGTGTATCACAATGCACCAGCAATGTAAACCCTTTTGTAAACGCTTTCGTATAAGTAAAAACTTGAAAGTTTAAATATGCAAATTATTAAAATAGGCACACTGAATTGTGTGATGGAAATACAAAATAATTACCACTGCAATAAAAGTGAGGTGAAGTGGAGACGACGTGTTGGTAAACGTAGTGTAGGGCGCCCTATGGCCAGATTTCGAGACGTCTTGTTTAAGAGGGCCAGTTGTGACTGAACACAGAAAGCAGATGAATGGCATCTGTGTCTTGGGAGAGACCTATGCCTAACAATAGACTGCAATGGGCTGATGATGTTAATGCTGAAGTATATAATAACTTTTCCATAGATATTACAAGAAGCAATACGGTCGTAAAATTTAATATTTACTAATTGAGTTTAGTTGTAAAACAATTACAAAAAATATTCTCATATTCGTTTTCGATAAGCTTTTATTACAATTAAGTAACAGTTTTTAAAGTACAAAATCAACAATCATAGTAGGACGAAAAATATTTCAATGTCTAGTGATGGTGATGATGTTTAGGTACTATGTGATGAGTGCTGTGCTTCACATCTGCATGGAAACTGCGGAAATAAAACGTTGCATAAAAGTTCAATCTTGAAAAAATTCATATGCATCGAGCAAAATATACTAGCCACTAAAGCTGAGTGGCTAGTACATATCTTAATTTCAGTTTTGCATTCCAACTTTTTGAATACAAAACCATGTGGTATATGCATTTTATAGAATATAATGAACTTAATTATACACCAGTAAATATATCATTTATCATCAATTTAATGACCATGTAATAAGTGGTTTTATCGCCAAATATGACTGTTTAAAGATTTTACCTTTGTATATTTAAAGGAGCCACATTTATGGATAACTAGGTGTTTCTTCTCGATATAAAAAATGATACAATCTTTACAACATTAAAATTGGTAAACATTCTGACAGCAAGTTGTTAAAATCTTACCCAGAATGTTTGTCAGCGTGATAGTGTACATGTCTCTCAGTACCATCGGGATCATGAAGTGCGTAGTAGCCTTTAACAGCATCATCGTGGCGCTCCTCGTGCTGCGACTTGTGGTCGTGTGTATGCGGATCCTTCACTTCGTACTTGAAGTCATATTTGGGTGGCGTCTGTAGATACACAGGACTATGTTAATCATGTTATAAAGAACACACACAGTTGGGGTACAGCACGGTGAGGTAACTTACGTAATAGTCGTAGTGGTGATGTCCATGATGATCTTTGAAGGATACTTCCGTATGGTGACCATCATGTTTGTGGATATGCTGCGATGAGTGGGCATGCTCTGCTGATACAACGGCTACAAGAGCCAGTACACATGAAATCTAAAAAGTAATATTATTAATTTAAGTATACTAAAGTGATAGGTATGGGATTGGTTAAGTATTTTAGAAGCTTACATACCCTGAAAAACATTATTGGTTTGCTACTTCACTGATTCTATAAAGTCTCTGAGTGGACTGATACTTATCTAAAACAATCGACGTTTATATAGTAAAAATAAAATTTTGCGAGGTAAAACTAAATTCGCTTTTAAAGTTAAAATGGTTATGATCAAATTCATATGCACAGTTAAAGTCGTTTCGCAAACACTTACATGCAAGGAAGTCTGCAAAGTGTGATTTTGTGTGTTTGTGTAGCTTATACGAAATAGCAATTAAATTACTAATATTAACCATAATTGGCACGCAATACCTTTTATTGTAATATTCATTTATACTACCGATTTTTGTTTTCTGTATGGTGAAAGATTAAAATACGGAGTATTACTACTCTTATTATTCCCGTGCGAGTTGTCTCAGCTGACAAAGGGAGTAAGCTACGCATGATAATGGGGCAGCAAAAAGAGAAGGAAAACTTAAGATAAACCGTATTCTAACCCGTCTCATTAGTAGGCTGTACTACTGTAGCGCAAAAACTTTGAACTATTAAAGGATACTTAATTAATGATATTTGAAGCTGATACTTTAAGTAAAATAGCAATTAAACTAATTAATTTTAAATAAATGTTCCATGACTTTAGCCTTTCTTATGTTTGAAGTATAAACCCTTTTTCAAATTTACATAACTGTACAGAATACAATATTTCAAGATCCAAACCTCTTTTAAATCGAATTGACTGCGCGCTTGACTTGGTTTAAGCGGTCGCCACGCTGCTTTCTAGTGCTTCCAATTGTTGTTGTTTCAAATCCCACAATTTGTGTGATATACAAATTGTTGTTCTGTGTCTGGATGTTTGTGTCTTTGTGTCCGTTTCTTATATGTTTTTAAAGTCCCTTTCGACATCTGTGTCGAAAGGGACTTTAACTTTTAACTTTAACTTTTTTTAAAGTATAACTCCCGCACTGTGAATATAGATTCTGATCTATATTCACAGTGCGGGAGTTATACTTTAAAAAAAGTTTATTCATAATATAATTATATATTATTTTCCATGGGATGCACTGAAATTAAGAACAACACATTTGCTATATTGGAGATTATTTACAGAAATTTCAGGCACTAAAGTAATTAAGAGGTTATAATTTTTAAACTTGAAACTTAACATGAATTCGTAAGTATTTATAGCTTGTGTTGCATACCTTGCGACTTACGAAACATGTAAAAAAGAGATTTATGTAGAGAAAATATTATACAATAATTATGTATCTTTTAACTTATCTATCTATCTATCTATTCTTTTATGATATAAAAAGATTGTTTGAACTATAAAAGTACATTTACCAGGCCACGAGCCACGCTTTAACCGTGGCAGAGCCACGCTTCAACATGCATGGGTCGGCTCGACCGGAGTGATACCATGGCCTCACAGGAGGCCCATAATCCAACATTTTCCCTCATCCCCCACCCCATCCCCCAAGCCCGGCAACGCATTTGAGATGCCTCTGGTGTTACGGGTGTCCATAGGCGGCGGTAATCGCTTATCAGTGCTGCATGTAGCTTTCATAAAAAAAAAAAACCTACAGTAGTGTCTTTACCAAGATGACAGTTTTTATACTATACGGGTTTAAAATTTAATGATTGTGTTTCTGCTAAAAGTACCATAATTACTGATTTGATTGTGAGTGACTAAATTGCTGACAACTATTGGGGACTTTGATATCTAATAGTACTTAAACTACAGAATATTTATAGTTATACTATACTTTTAGCCCTACCGTGATGTCTCTCATGTTTGTGAATATATTATGCTGAGTAAGCATGGTCTGTTGAGGCCATGCTCACTCAGCATAATGGGCGTCGCTACAGTTTGTACACATAGCACATGAAATATAAGATCTTTGAAGTAAAACAAAAGAGTACAGAAAGAAAAATTCATCGTGAAACTAACAGGCGGATTAAGTTATGGTAAGCAGCTACCGTCACCCATTCCTTACCAATACCTTACTATTACTATCCATTACCTTCAATTCAAAAGGCATGACTGTCCTCTGACTGTCCCAACCTGTTTTATTTACATTAATTTATTAGCAAAGTAAAGGTTTGGCTTTCAAATTTTTATTATTTAGCTATCACATGTAAAATTATTTAAATCATCTAGAAAATTGTGATATATCAGTTTATTATATCTTAATTTGAATTTTGTTTATTTTAAAGGGAAGTAATAGATATTATTTTACCGTATTAATTATTTTGGATTTTTTGTTACATAGCTATATGATACATACCTAAAACAATCGAGGCTTCTATAGTGAAAAGTAACATCAATGCGATACTCATTTTATTGACTGGCAGCAAAAAACTATGCAATAGGTACATGTATTTGTAATAATATCGTTGAACCACATGTTCGTGAGAACATAACATTACCTTCTGTAATTTAAATCGAGATTACAGAATTATGAATAGTAGCACGCATAGTAAGTACAATTGACACTTGGGTAGTTTTTTGGTTGTATAGTCGATGTTACTGTTTACAAATCAGCGTTTATTTTCTTTAAAAACAAATGTTTTAGGTATTCATGCTTCAAATATTCTTTAAGATAATAAAGAATGAATTTGCTTGGATGTAGTGTTTGATTAATGAATAAAAATGTAAATTGATAGTATTTTTACTTAATTTACTTGCTTATTTCATATAAATAAGTTAAAAATAATTAAAAACAAACAGTACTAAATCGATAACAATGAGGTATGCACGTGGACAGAGGTGTTTTCAAGTTTAGTGATGATGGTGATGATGGTCAGGTACTATGTGTTTAGCATGACCTTTGTATTGTACGTCAGCGTGGAACCTGATAACAAAGAAGAGTACATGTGAGTATTCAAGATAGTGGTATCTAGTGTAAACACTTGGTAGTTATGATACTTACCCGCCTTTTTTGTCAGCATAATACTTCACAATCCTGACAGTGCCGTCGGGTTGGTCCAGACCGTATTCGCCCTTGACGACGTGACCGTCGCGGTGTTCGTGCTGGTACTTGTGGTCGTGAGTGTGGGGGTCCTTCACTTCATACGCGAACTCGTATTTCGGGTGGCCCTGTGGTACCATTAAACACAATTATTTTTTATTCGAAGGAATGTCTTAAATAATATAAAAAAATATAACAATCAATAGTCTCATACATAGTATTCCACGTGTTTGGTCACATGTCCATCATGATGTTGATGGAGGGTTTGAGATGAGAAGGCATGACCGTGTTGTTCGTGGTGACCGACGTGTTTCTCGTGATGACCATGGTGTTCCTCATGGTGACCATGGTGTTCCTTGTGATGACCATGGTGTTCCTCATAGTGACCATGGTGTTCCTCATGGTGACCATGTTGTTGCTCATGATGTTTATGTTTTGGTTCCTTGTGATGGACTGGAGCATGCTTTTCTTCATGAGGTTGATGAATTACAATACTCTGAGATGAATAAGCATGACCGTGATCATGGCCGTGATGGTGATGGTTTTGGGCAGCGACCACTGCAACGACTACGGTGAAAAGAAGGACCTGCTTGTTAAAAAAATACATATATACAAATACGTTATCGACAAACTCACGTCGATGATAAAAAAAGATTTCGATGCGATTCATACCTTAGTCAACATTATTATTTTTTATATTATGCACTTGAATGTTTAAATGTTGACTGATACTGAAATAAAAAGTTTTAAGCCTTATATACATACACAACAGAACTTGTTTAAGTATACGAATGCATGTTTTAATGAAAAAGCTGTCCTGGGCCTGTTTTATTACTAGTGGGATAACCTTTTGAAATCGCTTTCATTAAAGTGGAAATTATCTGTATCTTACTAAAACAAATCGACTTTAAACATTATTGTCTTATCCTCAAGATATAACCATAATCTAATGATAGCCGTCAGGGTTAATTAAATAGTATAAAAACCCCTTTGATCTTATATTCAATTTATTAATTTATTAATACTTCCGGCATAACATTTGCATGAGGCGGACTTAATGCCAAATGATATTTTCTACCAGTCAAACTTTGTATGATTTAGTACAAGACATGGCAGGTGTATTTGTCTCATGAAGAGAAGTTATGAAAAATAAATATAAGATAACAAATTAACCTTTAAAAAAATACATAGTTAATGTACAAATAAATATTTATACTACATAATATATAATAAAATTATATTTGAGATAATGAGATTATAAAGATATTTCTGATATTATTTCTTGTATAATTCTCTGACTTTGGCCTTAAATGTTATTATATGAGAGTTCGGGACTGCTACCAAAACTCTATTTAAAAATCAATTATTTTTCATCGATAATTATATACTCTTCATAAATACTCGCGTACTTAAATTTTATACTAATATATTTTAGTTTATAATTTAATTATACTAGTTAAGTGCTAAGAAAGGGCAAGCCGGACTTGGACACCAAAAATCTAAATTTTTAACCACCAATTACTCAATTCAAAAGTTTTCAATTCGAAAAATTTTGAAACTTATTATGTAACTGTCTATTACTACTATTACTTTTGGGTAGCTTTGAAAATGATGAATACTATACAACCGTTGGTCATTTACTTTACCTTCTTAGATGTGAAATGCTTTAAACTTCATTCCTAGTATTCTTTCACAATTGAAAAGGATCATCTGCTAAAATTTTAAAGATGACAGTATCCCCAGCAACTAAAAATTTTTAATGTATTACTTGATATCAGTGGCAGTTGTACCATTTCAGAATTTACATAATCATCATCATCATCGGCCTATCGCAGTCCACTGCTGGACATAGGCCTCTCCAATTTCACGCCACCTAGTTCGATCTATGGCTTCTCGCATCCAGCTCTCGCCAGCCGTCCCGCACCAATCATCGCCCCACCTGGCCTGTGGACGTCCTACACAACGTTTGCCGAGACGCGGTCTCCACTCAAAAACTCGTTTACCCCAACGGCTATCAGTTCTTCGGCAAATGTGGCTAGCCCACTGCCACTTCAGCTTGCTAATCCTGTGGGCTCAGTCGATGACCCTGGTTCTTTGTCGGATCGGTTTCTGATGCGATCCCTTAAAGAAACGCCGAGCATAGCCCTCTCCGTAGCACGCTGAGCGACTTTGAAATTATGGACCAGTCGAACCGTAAGTGTCCACGTTTCAGCTCCGTATGTCATTACGGGTAGGACGCACGCATAGAAGACCTTCGTCTTTAGGCACTGTGGGATCGACGATGAGAAAACCCGACCAAGTTTCCCAACGCTGCCCAACCTAGCTGGACTTTTCTGTTCACCTCGTCCTCAAAGTTGTTTCTACCTAATTGCAAAGTCTGCCCGAGGTATACATATTTTTGAACAACTTCGAGAACGGCGCCGTGTACCGCAACCGGTTCCGGTAGCACATGTTCATTGAACATGACCTTGGTCTTGTCCAAGTTCATCCGTAGGCCGATGCGCACAGAAGAGTCAGCTAGGTCGTTCAGCATCTGTTGTAGCTCCTAGCTAGAATCTAGCTTAGAATTTACACATTTACACAGTACATTATTATTTATGTTGTTTTATTTATAATATTTTATGATGTAAGTAGAAAACGAGCAGACGTATCGCCTGATGGTTAGCGATTACAATCTCCTGCTGAAAGAACCATTATTGGTTATTAAACATGGTGTTAAAAGCTTAACTACTTTCTCAAGAACGGTATCTTGCTATACTTGTGCCGATGTTTAGATACATTTTTTTTATAAAATATGGCCCGCCCAGTCACTTCTTTATAGCCAACACCCCACTAAACCATCACTGAAGTCGAATAATACGTACTTTGTACTCTGTGGACTAATTGGGGCGCTTTTTTTGAGCTTTCAGCCTAAATGCGGTCATTCTAATTGTTAAAATATTGCTCAATTGTAAAAGAACAAATTCATCCGTAAACAAAAATATTTTTTTGATTCTATCCCATTTCTTTTTTATCATTATTTAAGAAATGACCAGTATGTCGCTTATAAGTCATCTTTTAAAATACGTGACATGGTTCTAGGTGCTATTTTCATTTCCCGAGATGAAATATTTTAGTTTCTTTGAATTCTTTCCCTTACTGCTTTGATCGCCTTTTCCTATTCTTTTGTTTTCTAGATATACAGAGGAGGTTTTATTGTACCTACCAGTACCCCGCTACACAAACTTTTGAGTAATACCAAGAGTATGGAGGATTTTAAAAAATGTATTTGGTCCATGCCTACTTTATTTTATTTATTTATTAACTTAATGCACACGAGGTTCAAAGGCAGACTTAATGCCATTAGGCATTATCTACCAGTCAATCTTCTTTATGTAGTGCAATCTATTTTATGTAGTGCAATCACAGCTATTGGGTTCTTTTTATCACACCAATCCATTTTAATACCACAAAATACTTTACAATACATTGGCGCGAAAACACTGAACAATCGTATAAAAATGACAGATTCCAAATTCAAAACTAATATTTTGTTTATTTTTTGTTGTAACAGTACTTATGGCCAAACTAAGTACTTTATAAGTTATCTTTATGTGAAAATAATTAATCGAAGAATCATTTGCTATTTATATATTTAAAAATAATGATTATATTGGTAAATATAATTAATTAATAATTTATCGGAATACCTACAAAAAATTGAGGTGTTGATGTGTACACAAATCAAATTAGCAATTTTCATTAGGTATACTTTTTCAATGACAAAGTGTGCAAATGAGCAGATTATAGGTACATATTACGGACTTGGTGCTAGTGACAAATGCTTTCTTTCGCTGTTTTGGGAATCATAAATACATTGCCAACCTGTTTTAATAATTGTAGTCTCTTTTTAACTGACTTCAAAACAGGAGGAAGTTCTATGTTCCACTGTATCTTTTTTGACGTGAAAACTTTTTAGCGGCATTGTACTGACTTTTTTGTGATTTGAAAAAATGTTAAGTTCACGTCAGGACACGTGACAAAAGTGAATAGACCATAAATTGTCATACCGCTCGGGTGAACTTGGGTGTACCAAGCGAAACAGATGCAGTCAGGGCTTTTAGATGATGTGTCGCTGTGTTTAGTATTCTATTAATACGTAATAATTGTCATTATTTACTTCTTTTTATCGCGTATTAATTTAAAAATCAAAGAGGTTCATTTCAGATGAGCTTAAAAAACTGTTTGTTCATAATTTTGAGTTTTCACTTTTCCTCATGACTGCTTCTTTAGCTGCGTTTCTGCACTTTTTGTGATGGGTAAAAAATGTGAAAACTCGCGTCAAGACACGTGACCTGATTGAAAATTCGTTAGTTTTTGGAATGGGTAAAAAATATTAAGCTCGCGTCAGTATACGTGACGTGATCGAAAATTCGTTAGACGGAGAGAGAGAAGGCCATAAATTGTCATACCGCTCGGGAGAACTCGGAACCGCCGAATGTACCCGAGCGAGAAAGATATTGTCAGCTGCTTTTCGCTGTAGTGTCGTTGTGTTTAGTATATTCAATTTATACGTAAAAATTGTCATTTTTTACTTTTACTATCGACTTCAAATAGATTTTAGGTACCTAGCACACATTATAATACTGCTTTATTTAAATGCATAAATAATTGGGTATAGATAAGAATTATATAGTAATGTAAGTAGAACCATTTTATTTTACGCTTTTTTGCGTTTCTAGGCAGGGAGTATTCTTTAGATTTTTAAATTTTTATGGAATTTTCAGTGACTTAATCGAAATTATCTATCAATTCGTTTCAATTGTTTCACAAATTAAGTGTCAAAAAATATTATCTTAAAGGGCTATATATGTACATAAACAATACTATTTTCAAAGAGTTCAGTGATCGTAGTCAATTAAATTAAGTACAAGTCACAAGTGGCACCACGATTCTGATCATGATGGTATTTAACCTATCCGCGCAACTAACACACGCCAGGCAGGCCAATGCCTGACTGTACTTCATTAGTTTATAGGCTTAACATAAACACTATATTTGAAGCTCAAATCCCAGAAAATATTTAAAATAGATCATAAAAAAACACAGGGTTTGGTTTAGTTTTACTCAATTTGACAGGTAATTGAAAATAAATACCTAATAGTTTAGAAAATACTTCCCATTAGCATTGAGAAAATGTTTTTTTACAGGACTTTCTTTGAATTGAAATAAAACTATATTCTTTTATACTTAACGTGTATATTTCATGCAAAATAAATTAAAAATAATAAAACATAAACAGTTCTAAATCGATAACAATGAGGTATGTACATGAGTAGAGCTAGGTTAAAGTTTAGTGATGATGTTTGGGAACCACGTGTTTAGCATGACCTTTGTATTCTACATCAGCGTGGAACCTGAGAACAAAGAAGGATTAATGTTATATTACTAATAATAATTCGACAGACCTCACAAAGTCCAGCCTTTGCTGGTAAATAAAGTTATAGTTATCAATATATATTTTTAAGCATTTAATAAATTACTGGTTTTAATCTTAGCTTAGCACTCGGTGTTGCTAACTTCTGGACAAACAGGATTGTCTAAGTAGGTAAAAATGTAGTAGTTCGTAACAAGTTTGCAATAAAGATACATACCCGCTTTTTTTGTCTGCATAATATTTCACAATTCTGAGAGTGCCGTCGGGCTGGTCCAGGCCGTACTCGCCCTTTACAACGTCACCGTCACGGTGTTCGTGCTGGTACTTGTGGTCGTGAGTGTGGGGGTCCTTCACTTCATAGGCGAACTCGTATTTGGGGTGGCCCTATAGCATCATTAAAATACAGTTAATATATTATTTGAAAAATGACTTAAACGAGATAAAATATAATGGAATAATCGTTGATCTCATACATAGTATTCGATGTGTTTGGTCACATGTCCGTCGTGATGTTGATGGAGGCTTTGAGACGAGAAGGCATGATCGTGATGGTCATGATGTTTCTCATGGTGAGCATGTTGTTTCTCATGGTGACCATGATTTTCCTTCTGGTGACCATGATGCTGTTGGGCGTGATGTTCATGTTTGTGTTCTTCGTGATGGACTGGAACGTGCTTGTTTTCGTGGGTTTGATGAAGAACAACGCTCTGAGATGAATAAGCATGACCGTGATCATGGGCGTGATGGTGATGGTTTTGCGCAGCAACTGCTGTGACGGCCACAGCGACGAGGAAAATCTGTTTAACAAATGATTAAGGGAAAGACATATAAGGCACATTACGTCTATGTATCACAATCTTAACGTTTAAATTATTTATAGGAGCAATTCGTACCTTAGTCAACATAGTTATACTTGAAAATTCAATATTGTTCAGTTGAATGATTCAAAGTTGACTGATGCTAAGACAAGACACTTTTGGTTTTATATACATACGCAAGAGAACTTGTTTGAGTTTAAGGGTACATAGCTGAAGACATGTTTTGGTGATAAAACACCTTGAAACCAGTATTTTTTATTTGTGGAACAACTTTTTAAATTGACAAAATCAACTTTTTAAATATGTCTATTTCATTTCTCATTGTAAGATACTATTTTAGATGAACATGGATAGACCAAAAGAGAGGAGCGTATTACTTTGTTTTGACTGCCGTCGTACTTAACTTCAAAAATAATTTGCCAAAATTAAAAGATATATTAACTTTTTTTGTTAATGAGGTGGACAATACCTTCCTCTGATGAGGCCACTGATCGCATTAATTAGTCAGTTATTAGAGGTCCCCACTCTATGGTAGCTTGCGGCCTTGTCGATAGCTGGTTTGCTGGTGACGTCACCTACGCTCTGGATCGGCCCTCTCCCGATCAATCCATCTCCTACTGTATTCTAATAAAATAAAGTGTGTGAGATTTACTATGCCCAATGTTAAACAGCTAGGCACTAATCTAACTCTAAACAATGAAATTATAAGTATTGTAGATTCAATAGTATTCTTGGGAAATTCATTGGTTAGTAATCTACAATGGGGACCTCAGATAGATAACCTTGCAAGTAGGCTTAGTTCGGCAGCTTATGCGGTGTGGAAGGTACGTCAACTTACTGATACGGATACAGCTAGGCTTGTTTATTTTAGCTATTTTCACAGCGTGATGTCCCATGGTATACTTCTTTGGGGCAAGGCAGCTGATATTGAAACGATTTTTAATCTGCAAAAGCGAGCAATCCGCTCAATTTACGGTTTGGGAGCTAGATTCTCTCTTCTGGGTTTGTTTGGGGATGTTAGTGTTTTGACTGTTGCATCACAGTATATATTTGACAACATTGTGTTTGTTAGAAATGACATTGTTGATTATAGGAAGAATAGTGATGTACAAAGTATTAATACGAGAGGCAAGTCTAAACTCGTTGGTACCTATCATCGTTTACATAAGGTACATAACTCGTTCGAGGGCCTTGGTATACATTTTTACAACAAAATTTATATACATGTAATTGGGTTTTTGAAAAAAAAAAATATTGATTTTTTTTATGTATTTTAAAACTTTATTATTAATAATATTGATATTTAATGCAAAAAACTAAAAAAAATTTTTTTCAATTAATTATTAACAATTAAAAATTGATGAAATTTAAATAAAAATCACGTGACTATAAACGCGCCATGATTGGTCACCATAGTTGTGACGTCATAATGTTATAGCTATTTAATAACAGTACAGCGTTTATGGCTATTACTCGTGACTAGACAATAATATTGAAAATTTATTGCTAAAATACGAGTTGTTAGTTGGTTCCGATTAGCTATGTGTGATAAAGGATTTATTAAGGCAAAGTCTGATAATACGCCTGATGTTGATATATTTATGATAAACGATTTTTTTTAAAATGACGTTCGGTTTAATTCTGCTGAAGTTCGAGGTGCCAAGGCATCAAGGTAAGTCTGTTAAAAAATAATATAATAAATGAAAATATTTAAGTATTTATTCTCCATTACATTAAATATAATTATTTATTTCATAAATTGTAGAGCATCGCGTGAGAGTTACGGCGACAAAGCCATAGGTTATGTTCAACTAAGTCGTAAAAATAATATTTGTATTGTAAAAGGACGGGTATGTCCAGAACACCGAGTTCGGAGTAAAGCTTATTCAGTTACTTTAACTATTATTGAAAAGTCAAAAAAAAATCAGGATGTTCAATGCCATGACTGTGCAGCTTCAGCAGGTAATTTATACTCCTATTAAATTTAAATTTTTTAATGTTGTAAGCAATAATAATCTTTTATATTGTGTTTACAGGTGGTAATAATATTGTGTCTGCTTGAAACCATTTATTTCGACGTTTGACATCTTGGGGAACATTTAAAAACATTTTGTCAGGAGTTGCCTTTGTAGTATTCGTACATAATGGTACAAAACAAGAACGATAACTTTTGAGGTTCGACATTTTTAATATAAATTTAAATATTTAATAATGACAACAAAATTAAATAGATTAAAACACTGCATTCATTATTTTCCTATCAACTGCATTGAGTGAAAACTAACATTATGACGTCACACGCGCTTTGGTTTGTTCGGGAGTTGTCGGCGTGTCTTCGGTACTGGATTCAAAAATTAATTTTTATTTTGAAATAACTTTTGAATTATTTAAAAAAAAAATAGTTTTGTTATAAAACTAATATGTAATCTTTCTATTTATCACAAAAAAATTTTTTTTTCAAAAACCCAATTGACCTTCCAGTAGATAAATTCAAATAAACTGTAAAAAATCACCTTATTAAGAAGGCCTACTATACAATCAACGATTATCTAAACGACAAACAGACGTGGCCTTAAGGCCACTACACAAAAACTTCTTTGCCTTATAATTAAGCTAAATTATTAACAAATCATTGTTAGTTGAAAGTAATGTGTGACGATTATTATCGTAATAATATAATAATTATTAAGGTGATTTAATTAGTAGTGATTTTTATCAGTATCTTGACTTTGGTCTATCATACTCACAAAAATATACTTGCTTGCGGTATCGTCGTGGTGCGGATCGTTTCTTTCCCTCTGATATGGCGGGAGAGACGATGTCTGGTCCATGCGTCATACTCTTGAATGGGTGCTGCTTGGGGTGACTGGTCGGCCTAGTCAGCGATGCTTTAGCCAATACTATAGATTTAGTTCGTTCAACTGCAATTTAAGCCTCTTAATCCAGTCGCGTATTATTTTTTACAGTAGATTTTGCAACTGAATGTAAGTAGATGTGCAATTAGAATGATTTCTATGTTTAGGTTCAGACCTTTAATGGTATCACTGAGTGCTATTTGCTTTTTTTGTTAGTACGTTAGCTTTTGAAGCATTAAATGTAACGAAATTCAGGTGGTAACAGCTTGCACACAGTTAACCATTCATGTAATACTAATACTATTGTAGCGAAAATATGTCTTTTAAAAAGAGTGGCCATAAGTTTCTTTGCCAGTATTCTTCTCATAAGGCCCTAAGCATTTTGGAATCTGGAAGTTATGGATCGACACAGGCAGACAGTGAATTTTGGTGTTTTCACCTAATTCACCTTTACAAAAGAGTACATCTGGCGTCTGTTTGTGTCGATCTATGATATTTATCTGTAGCTTAAATTTAACGTTCATAAATGTCACTTAGTGTCTTAATTGAATAAATGATTTTAAATTTGAATTTGAATTTGAATTTGAATCATTCTCAGTGGTCTCTTTCTGCAGCATTAAAGCCTCACAGAAAGAGAACACTGCGCCCCAGCCCTAGCTTGGCAGGAATGTCGCTGACGTAGATAGTGTACTGGGCGGAGTCCAAGTCTGCTGCGCAGTGGGGGCATTGTGCTGTCTCCTCGCTTCCGATCTTATTCAGATACTCACCGAAGCAACCATGCCCGGTGAGTATCTGCGTCAGTCGGTAGATATCGGGACCTCCCGTCCAACCCAAGGTTTGAGGTTAGGCAGAACGGTACCAACAGCGTGTTGGCGCATATTTTGCGCCTGTTCCAGCCAAGCGTCGTCATCATTTCGTCACATTTCGAGCTCGTAATAAGCCGAAAATCGTCGTCGATTTACCTGACATAGCGGAAACTTGCATACAAGCACGTGCCACCATTTGATAAATGTCATCATAAAATATTTAATTTTAAACGGATTCGATCTACTTTTTAATATCTTTGTTTTATTTATCTTTGTCATAGTACCTGCATGACCGAACTGAGCTCGGTATTTTTTTTTGGTAAATTTTCTAAAAATAAATCTTAGCTAAATCTATTGTAAGTCGTTTTCTCGTGAAAGATAACAAACAAACTTACTACCTTTACCTATATAATATTAGTGTGATTCAACTTGAGGATATTCTGGTTTTACCTAATAATTTGTTTCATACAAACAATATCTTATAAAGTTTAGATAGGTTTTTTTTTCAAAGTTTTGGAAGAAAAACATCATAATAGAACGAAAGAGGACATCAAATAACACATTATTTCGACGAAATATTCTTCAAATGTGTACTGTATATACCTGATAAATTTCATCAGTTTAGTTTCTATTGTGAGTTTGTATATAGGTCGATGACTGATATGATTCCCAGTGCCCTATTTGAAACTACACGCTGTTTACAATAATAATATACACCTTTTTGTTTCACTCAAATATGTGTAAAACTGACAGTGAAAAACATAGTAAGTATCAATAAATATATTCACTAAATTAGAATCGTAAAAATAGTGACTCAAGAGCCTAAAAGATTAATAGAAAAGTCAAGTATAGTAGACAAAAGTTTCTTCAGAAATTTAATATCGCACATGATATGTATTTTTCTTAGGAAAGAGTAGATGTAGTAGTACAACATAAAAAAATAGTTACGATTATAAAATCATTTTATTTAATAGTTACCCAAATTAACAAGTAAAACTACGGTGTCTAAATCCTGCTACACAAAATATTGTAAGATTAATGGTGATGATGGTGTTTCGGTATGATGTGGTGAGTGCTGTGCTTCACGTCAGCGTGGAAACTGTAAGAAAATGAAGGTATAAAATAATAAAAGCTATTTTTAAACTGATGGCGCGTTGTATAATTAGAGGAGATACATACCCGGTGTGTTTATCAGAATGGTAATGTACGTGTCTGTCGGTGCCATCAGGATCGTGCAGAGAGTAGTGTCCCTTCACGGCATCCTCGTGACGCTCCTCATGCTAAGTCTTGTGATCATGGGTGTGAGGATCTTTGACCTCGTATTTGAACTCATATTTAGGAGGAGTCTGTGGAAGTATTATCATTAGACGTACCAAATGTAGAAACACTGTAGAGAAATGTTCGTAGACTTACATAGAAGTCGTAGTGATGATGCCCGTGATGGTCTTTGACGGTTACTTCGGTATGATGCCCATCATGTTTGTGAATATATTGTCCTGAGTGAGCATGTTCTGCTGAGACTATAGATGTCGCCACAGTTAACATGTATATTACCTAAAACAAAAAAAAATTCTTTGATTAGTATCATAAAGATCAATCACAAAATTTTTTATCCTCTGAAATCTATCACTGTGCTTGTATTTGTAACCCAAAATCCTTTAAGACTATGTCGCACCTTGATAATCATTATTTATAATATTGTGGTTTTTAATGCAAATTCCTCTAAAATTGTAAGGTAACTGATACATATCTAATGAAATTTGAGGCTTTTATAGTGAAAAGTAGAACATTCGTGATTTATATGATACCTACATGTGCATTTGTAATGATTTCGTAAAAATCTCGTGAGCATTTTACATTAATTGTTCGATGAGATAAAAATACGTTAAGTCATCAATTCAATATGTTTTTTTAGACCGGTTCACTAAATGAACGTGGTTTTTAGAATTCCCTGATTCAACAGAAAAGAAAAATAACACAAATAGGATCACCACACACCCAGACACTATACATATCTACAGTCTCTTACAACTGTAAAACATCAATTCTGAGTTGAAGTAAGCATTGAATTCTAAATTAAAAAAAATTACGCCCGTTTATGCCATAACATATAAAACAAAAAAAAAACGTGGCCCTCTTCAATAATTTTGAACCCATTTCCAAGTCTATCAAATACTGATTTTCATCTTTTTATATGTACGAAGTTCAAAATCGATCAGAGTAGTGTACAATGGAAGAGGCCTATGTCTAGCAATGAACTGCAAATGGCTGGTGAATAGATATTTCATTTATTAATTCCCTACGTATAACTTCTATACATATGACAGAATGAAATTACAAAATATTATAATCAACAAAATTATATTTGCAAGTTCTATAATAGTGACTATTAAGCATTTTATTTTCACTATAGATCTCAATTTTTTTTTATAATCTTGTTTGGACTCTCAATATAGAAGTTTCGATAGCATCCTGTTATGGAGTTTGTTGTAACAAATATTGTAGCACAATTCTGCATCGAAAAAAAACTATTTTATGATAGTTAACAGCTGTATTTTACGTAAATAAAATGAAAACTAATCAAACACACACAGTTCTAAATTAATAACAATGAGGTATAGAGGTAGCTTCAAGTTTAATGATGATGGTGATGATGCTCGGGAGCGATATGTTTAGCATGACCCTTGTATTCTACGTCGGCGTGAAACCTGATAAGAATAAAAGTTTTAAACATATTAGTTCAAAGTATACGGATCTATTTGTTTAAGTTTCTAGATATGATACTGACCCGCCCTTTTTGTCTGCGTGATACTTCACAATCCTGACAGTACCATCAGACTGGTCTAGACCGTACTCGCCCTTGACGACGTGACCGTCGCGATTTTCATGCTGGTACTAGTGGTCGTAAGTGTGAAGGTCCTTCACTTCGTAGGCGAAGTCATATTAAGGATGGGCCTGTTATGAATACAAAATAACGATAAAGGATTGTTAACTGAAATCACAAATGTTAGACAACAACTGTACGTTACTTAGTAAAATATTTCAATTAAAGAAGTATCGTACATAATATTCCACATGTTTGGTCACATGTCCATCATGATGTTGGTTGAGGCTTTGAGATGAAAAAGCGTGATGGCCGTGATATTTTCATTGTGACCGTGATGTTCCTCATGGTGACCATGATGTTCTTCGTGGTGACCATGGTGCTTCTCGTGGTGACCATGGTGTTCCTCGTGGTGACTATGGTGTTTCTCGTGGTGCCTATGGTGTTCCTCGTTGTGACTATGAGGTTCTTGTTTATGTTCCTCGTGGATGGACTGGAGCGTGCTTTTTTCATAGGTTTGATGGTGAACAATACTTTGAGACGAATGAGCATGACCGTCATCATGGCTGTGGTGGTGATTGTTTTGTGCAACTACTGCTGCCACTGCGATAGCAACCAGAAATATCTGTTTGACGATAAAAAAAATCTAGATACATGTTATTCTAATTACAAATATTGTAATGATGAATATTGTTCGTTACGAATACTACTACTGCTAATCGCACCTTAGTCAACATGATTTATATTATTCTCTTGAATGTGTAAAGGTTGACTGATGCTAAATTAAGATTTTTTTGGCTTTATATACACAAAAAACTCAACAGAACTTGTTGGGGTGCGAAACTGAGCTTATGATTTTGTGACAATACATTCTCGAACCAGTATTTTTTATTTGTTGGACCACCTTTCAAGTACGACACTAATGAAATAATTTAACTAGGTAACACTGAAATATACAAATGAAAAATACATACTTTACAGTAAAGAGTGAATTATGTTTTTTTCAGCTAGTAGAGGCAAAATATTTCCAGCAGAATTCATTACTTTAGTTCAAATTAAAATCAATAAGAGCTACAGGTAATGTATCATATCTGAGACCATGTACATCTTTTTAGAAAATTTATACTTGTTCATTCTTATTTCGGTCCTGACATAACGTACGGGTTACTTTAAATGAACCATATTTTTTCAATCTCCAAAATTCAAGAAAATGTTTTATAACGGTTTGTGTAGGTTGCGATTTATGCATAACATATAATAATTTTTTTAAAGAAAATTAATTTCTTTTTAGCCATTTTTCATCTACAAGATATTATTACAAGACATGTTTTTATCTAACTATGGGTCACGCTCTGGTCGATATTCTACCACAATCAATTACATTCAATTTATAAATTTATTTAATTTTTAAAGATTTCTACATTCCTCCACCATATAAACTTAAAATATAAATTGTTGTTTGTTATAGCTTTGTAGGTACTTATTTTATTTTAAGTCGCTTTATGTTATTCAATACTACTGACTACACGGTTGGCCTAGTGGTTTCAGTGGTCCCCACACCGCTTCCTACTGCACCAAGTGTTGTGGGTACAAATCGTACATGGGACAACACTTTGTGTGATCCATAAATTGTTGTACTAAGTCTGGGTATACTTTGTGTCCGTTACATGTATGTTTGTAAAGATCCCTGCGACACAGGAATTTATATTCCTAATGCGAGANCTCTGAGACGAATAAGCATGACCGTGATCATGGCCATGGTGATGATTTTGGGCAGTGACTGCTACAACAGCCACGGTGAGCAGAAAGGCCTGTTCAATAATAAGAGAGGTATAAAATAAACATTTTTTTTTATAAATATTATTTGTAAAATTGTATCCCTGGAATTTATACCTTAGTCAACATGATTACTCTAAAAATAGTATTTCACTTGAAATTTCAATGTTCACTGATACGTAAAAAAGTTTTTTGTCGCTTATATATGTTACAGAACTTGATTCTGTACAGACTGAAAGTAAACGTGCAACTTTAAACCTGTTTTTTTTTTTGCAGGTCAACTTTTGCCAACTTATATTAGTAAACAAAGCGTTAAATTAGAGATACAAAAATTTTTTTTATTGATGAGTTTTCCATTTTAGTATTCATGATTTAAGTAATAGTAATAAGTTATCATTTGCTTTTGCAAATTAAACGGCTTATTAACCGACTTCAAAAAGGAGGAGGTTTTCAAATCTTCTGTATTTTTTTAACGTTTGTTATCTCAAAACTGGGTAAACCGATTTTGATGATTCTTTTTTTGTTTAAAACTCTCGGGTAGGTTATGTTAATTATATTGATGAAATCAAAGTTTAAAAAACACACACTCTACTCAAGACCTATCGTTTGGACGGTAATTTGCAGATCGCACGACCTTCACCAATAAGAACTAATTATACATTTATATTTGTTTTTTATGATTCCCTTTCTTATCTTGACTTGACTTGAATTGTACTCATACTTTGTTACAATAAATAAATTTGATTTGATTTGATTATCACAATTATATTAATTTTGATTATATCTTTTTCTATTTCAAAGATGAATGTCGTTTAATGTTTCAACAGCAACTTGTTGCTTTTTCATAAACATACATAAATTTTGTCATTTGTATTAAGGATTTAAATTTCTAAAAATTCATTCACCTTTCTCCATTAGTGGACTGTTAAAGGCTTTTGATGGTGATCAAAATGTAATTCTTGTAGGTTAAATTGGAACTCAAAGGAAGAGGGGGTGCAGCTATACATGAAAAAAATATAGTTTCCAATATAATAATATTTGTGCATTCATACATTTGATCACGTAAGCCTGCTTTAATCAGTGCAAGTGCAAAAAAGAACTTGCTTATAAAAAGTGAGTACTAAGAACAATTTACCTTATTACTCAAACTTGTTGTTTTGATATAAGTATTTGAGCCGTCTACTTTTCGTTAAATATTCAGTACACCCTCAACTTTCAACAGTAAAATATTATTACCTTATCAAGATGCTCATAAGGTATATATTAAAATACATTTGATATTTACAGAAATTGATAAAATTTATTTTTTTTAAAAGATAAACATATTTTTTTTTCCTTTGTACAGATTTTTCTAGTCGCTACAGTAGTTGCAACAGTAGCTGCCCAAAACCATGTTAGGACGAGGACTACCACTATAGACACCACGAGCAGCAACAACATCGTCACATAGATGAACATCATAGCCACAACGAGGAATACCATGGTCACCACGAATATCACGGTCATACCTTCTCATCTCAAAACCTCCATCAACATCACGACGGACATGTAACGAAACAGTATTGTGTACGTATCTGAGTATCGTTATAGTTTGAACTAATCAAAAATAAACATAACGTGTAAAACAATGCAAGTCTTGCAATATTTAACTTAATAATTAAACTTATTTTATTTAATGAATAGAAGAACTTAGCTATCACAGCAATTACAAAATTCACTAGCGCAATCCTTAATGTATTCGTATGTACCAATACACAAACAAAGAAAAGTATTCAGAGCTCAGATTCTATTCCTTTTTGCGATTCCTAGTCATTCTATTCGCTATGTGAGTGTGTGTACTTTTCCTTCTTTCCTTCGATTAACCATATCTTTATTCGTAAACAGGATTACCCTAAGTACGAGTTCACGTACGAAGTAAAGGACCCCCTTACCTTACCTTACCCTACCACAAGTACTAACACGAATACCGTGACGATCACGTTGTCAAGGGCGGGTATGATCTGGACCAGCCCGATGGCAACGTCAGAATTGTGAATTACCATGATGACAAGAAGACCGGGTCAGTATTATTACTGTAAAATAATTTAAAAAATCTTCTGTGTATCTGTATTTTTAAACTCAATTTTTACGTTCTTGTTTTCAGGTTCCACGCAGACGTAAAATTAAATATGGAGGTCGTGCTAACCATATAGTTTCTGAACTAATTTTAAACTAAATTAGAAGCTACTTCGTTGTTATTGGGTTTAAATTGTTTGTTTAAATATTTTTATATTATTTATTTATTTCCATGAAATATAATATGTATGTAATGCATATGAAACCTATTCTCAAATAATGATTATCAAGTTAATAATGTGATTAGTAATCCACTGTTGGATATAAGCCTCATCTTAGGTTTTCGCCTAACACTCTGGGCTACCACACAGTTTGGTGAACACAGGTTATTTAAAACATTTCGAATTCTTGAAATATCTTTTTTTCTACATAAAGTCTTCTAGGGCTTAATCCCAGGATCTTGCGCACATTAACAAGTCGTTATATATAAGAAAGACATTTTTAATTGTTTTAATGTTTCCTAATTTATTTTGTTATTTTATAAACATCATAATAATATAATAAACGCGAAGGTTTATATGAATGGATATTTGTTACTCTGTCATGTAAAAACTACTACTACTATTTGCCGCGATAACCGACATATATGCGGGCAGAGCCGCGGGCATATACTAGTTATAGAATATACCGTGAAGAGAAAAATAATATGAAAGGTAATAATAACTTATAAAAGTAATCGGTACATGAATGTTAAAACACTGTTAAGGAGTTTATTTGTCTTTCATTATAGACTATAAGCATAATAGATATGGATTTTAGTCCAGAAATTTTTTTGAACGCTATTGTTCCTATGTCACATTAACAGGTTATGAAACATTAAGAACTGAACAGGTTGCAATGATGAGTTTATTAAGTAGAAATTATTTTATCACAAAAAGTTTTTTTTATAATTGATATCGTATTAGCTTGGATAATTAAAATAAAATAAAGGCGGTCACAACCCAGCTGCACTCGGTGATTAGAAACAATCACCGAGGCTAAGCAACGACGCTGCAGTCAGAACTTGGATGTGTGACCGCCGGTGGCATGTTACCGTGAGCATCTCCGTGATTCGGAGGTCACATTAAGCTGTCGGTCCCGGTTGCTATCATAGGATAAAAGTCGTGAACCTTAGTTGGAGGCCTTTTAGTGAGGCGACAACCGGTGTGAATACATATATACTTTTTTGTAAATACATACATATTTTTTATAGAAAACACCCAAAACTCCGAAACAAATATTTTACCCGAGACTCGAGACCATTAGCACAGTAGTTGCATACGCTACCACTGCGCCACCGAGGCAGTCAAAGTCAGTTGTGTTTGAAACACTTAAAATAAATAAAAAAAATGAAACAGGGCCTCAAATAATTTTGATTTATTTTGTTCTGAGAATACAGAATTTGATAAGAAACTAACAATACTTTTAATAAAGTTTTTTTTTTAAGTGATATATGTAATTTGGTTTATAATAAATAGTTTTGTATTGTATTGTATGTCTTAAAACGTTTCCGAAATATATTAAATATGTTTATAAGAAAAATTTTAACTTATAAGTTAAAAAAAGAAGAAGAAATATATGAACAAATCTTTACTATTATTTTTATTTATAATTTCATGAGAATTTAGAAAATAATTACCTAGATAAGTACAGTGAAAAAGTAAAAGGTGCTGTGATTTTTGACGATATTTCGTTAAACACATTGAAATAGATACTCAAACTTATACACGAATAGTTTTTAATCACCAGAGAAAAAAAAGGGGCAGATACAGAACATATGTGTGTAATTTTGTGACATCATATTATCTTACGCACGATATGTATTAAAAAATATCAATGAATAAAATTTTCTATTCAATCGTCTCTCTCGCTCATCGTCGACACTAAACACATGAGGGCCGGGTGTCGAGTAATTAAATTATTATTATTATTATATCGTTTTTAAATTTTATTTATTATTATTTTGCAGTTGGAAGGGTTAAATAGTAATTAATTGTCTTGGCTATATTCGACAAATGTTGAGGTAGTAACTAGTAGCACTTTATCGTCTGTAAGTTCGTCCAAGTCAGTAATTCTTTGAACGGCTTAGCAGTCTTATAATAATAATATTAATAGTTAGGAGGATGCCGCCCCAACAGATGTTACCAGTGCGATCCTTACGTATGACAATGTAATCCAAACAATTCGGCATCGCTTATACAGCTGTTCAAATATGTTTCAGTAACAGTAATCAACTAATAAGAATATGAGGTAATGATATTGAAGAACATAATCGTCTAAAAGTGCAGACTCACATCCTGGTAAAATAAAAATATTTTTTAGTACATTTATATTTTTTAAAATTCAATTTATTTCGACGGGGAATTGGTTTGCTTTGGTTTCCCTTTTTACAGTTATTATTATTTCCGAAATAACTGAATACCATCTCAATTTTATTTAGTTGTGTTACAATTATGCAATACAGATACAGAAGAGCTATTATTTATACTTATTATGTAAAAATTAATATCATTAATTAAAGTCATATTAATATTTTTAGTGCCTAGTTCTATGAGAATACATGTCAAAATAATAATTATGATTTGCATAAAAAAAAATACGAATAGTTTTGAATATCAGAATGTAACAGGTTCTTAGATAACTCAATTTTATAAATATATATAAGGACTCCGTATATATAAACGGGCGTACAGAATATAATACTGGTGTGAGTAATATGCTGCAGAGATTCTCTAATAGATCTTATCAGTTCAGTGTAGTTGCACGAACGTTTCAAATCTCTTTGCCCAATGATCGCGACGCAATAATCGCCCATATTATAAATTCACCAATTTATTAAAGTTGTTTAATCGTGCAATATGGAGTCGTATAACGAGAGTAATCAAACCCACGACCAAAGAAATTGTCCAAATCTGAAAGCGTTTCTACGTGACCACTGTTTGTCAAAACACTAATTTTATTATTTGTACACTTTTTTTGCTCAGTAATAGTTGCATTTATAAATGACACAGAAGATCCGGAACAACTGTTTTTTTTACCTGAAGAGATTTCTGCGGAACGTCAATTTTCTTAGTGAGAACTGATATTTAATTTTTTGCTAGGTGTAGCTAATTTTGTAGGTACTATCTTCTGTTGTAGAGTTGAGAGAGTCTTAATGGGCCATGATTCTTTGCTATCTTTTGGTGATAGTCTCGGCAGCGTGAAGAATGAGTCTATATCTAAAGGTAGCGAAGAGGGTTTATAAGTTTTTTTACCGCTACCTTTTTGTACCGCCTGAAGTAGGTGTCTCATAGTAGGGAATGTTTTTGTATTTATTTGGATAGTAATATGATCTAATACTTACTATTAGTAATTATTGCTCGGAATATCTTCCATTATTTTGAAATGAAAGGAACACTATATAACAGATTCATATTCAACAAAATGCATAGCATGACCCTCGTATTTAACGTCAGCATGGAACCTGAAATGATTACAAACGATTTAATGTAAACAGATTGTCAAGACAATTCCATATCATCTGATATCAATGGTACTCACCCGTTCTTTTTGACAGCGTGGTACTTTACTATCCTAACGGTACCATCAGGCTGATCCAAGCTGTAAACTCCCTAAACGACGTCCCCATCACGGGGCTTATACAGGTGTTTATGGTTGTGAGTATAGGGGTCCTTGACTTCATACACGAACTCATGTTTAGGTTGACCCTGTTACATATTAAGACACAGTTAACATCAACAGGATAATAAAATAAATATATTTCTGAGTTTTAACGGAAATACGTACATAATACTCCACGTGTTTAGTTACGCCATCATGGTGTCATTTAAAGCTTTGAGATGAGAAAGCATGGTCATCATGTTGTCCTTGATGTTGCTTCTTATGGTGCCCATGACGATATTCCTCATGATTTCCGTGATGATGTTCCTTGTGGTGCACGGGATCATGCTCATTTTCGTGTGTCTTATGTAATACGATGCTTTGCGATGAGTAAACGTGACCGTGGTCGAGGCCGTGTTGATGATGGTCTTAGGCAGCTATCACAGTGACCGCCCCGGCGATTAGAGTAACGTACATTGATGAGAACAATGATACTTCTATTTTATGTCTTTTTATTAACGAGGTAGTTTATTCTGATATAACACAAAATGTATTGCATATATAACCTTTATATATCATTATTTATTACCTTTGCAAACATTGTGTTATAGATTGTTGCTTGAACAATCGTATGCAGAATTATAATTTTAAAAATAAGCCAGTGTTTTATAAAAAACTACATAAACTCGTTATTTTTGGCTTAATCTTAATTAAAAGTTGCCCTTTAACTTACTGAATGGATTGATTTGGCCGTATTTTTACATATATATTACAGTACAAGTACAATATTTTGTGATAATGAAACTTTCTACTAATAATGTAAACGTATATATTGTATTGTTTTTTTATTACTATAAATATCTGGGCGTTTACTTCGCCATTAAATGTTTTAAGCCACATATACTGTACAATACTGTATTTTTTATTATTATTAAGCATCATCATTCAACAGTTATTGATATTCAATCGCAAAAAATACCTTTCCATAGATAGGGGTTTTAGCAAACTATGACACGCTATAATAAATATTCGCAGAAATTTATAATAGATTTTTTATTAGCTATTTTTTTTATTTCGGTGGAAAATTTAACGTTAGAAAGATGTTTCTTGCGGTTGGAGGCTTGTTTAGCGATTGTGAGTCTTCCACTATCTCCGGTGAACATCTCGAGTCCTGTGTTATTCGGCTACCCAGATATTTAAAGCTTTTGTAAAGTTGATAAATTATCTTTCAGTCTCTTATTAATATACCGTAGTCCTGAGGGCCTCCATAACTTATACTAGCTTAACTATCGAATGCCTTTTCTAGATCTACATTATGTTTACATTTATTTATTTCTTTCATAGATTTTTGTATAGTAACCCACGTACTATTCGTTTTGTGTGTTTTTTATATTCTAATAATGTTTAACGAAGTCATGTGGACAGTATCTTAATGATACCCGTAATCTTAAATATGAAGAATATTTAGTTAAACTGTTACTCGCATGTCTGCAGCCCGTCTTTCAACCATTAATCAAAAGTAAGTGGCACCATGATTTTTGTTGGGTAAAAATTTGCTCGCTGAAGCCTAAGATATGTTTATTTGCAGTCGATTTCAGAATCTTTGTAATATTAATGTAACAGTAGAAGTGTTCTGCATTGATTTAATATAATTTCACTTACCTGAGACACTTACGACAAGAAGAGAGCTAGCATATGATGGCGCATAGAATAGTCAAAGTAAGGTACAAAAAGTAGTTAAAACACCATCTGAAATTACTGCCAAAATATTAAAATTATATATGTCAGAATACGGTTCGAATGTGGATTGAATAAAATAAAATGTTAAAGACACGTAAACATTTTTATTTAAAAGGAAGAACTTAAACTGCAGTATGTTATAACAATTTGTACAAATATGAGTTTAGCGATGATGATGATGTTTTGGTACGATGTGGTGGGTGCTGTGTTTCACGTCAGCGTGGAACCTGTAAGGAAAATTTTAACAATGAGTAATGTAAATAGCATTCGTTATTTTGTTTATGAGTTGTAAAACCCGAATAATTACCCGGTGTGTTTATCAGAATGGTAATGTACGTGTCTCTCGGTGCCATCAGGATCGTGCAGAGAGTAGTGCCCCTTCACGGCATCCTCGTGACGCTCCTCATGCTGAGTCTTGTGGTCATGTGTGTGAGGATCTTTTACCTCGTACTTGAACTCGTATTTAGGCGGAGTCTGTGGAAGCAAAACATAATGAGCATTCATGCTAAAATTTAATAATGTTGCGAAGTGGCAATTTTACAGTACTGCTGCTGCTGATAGTTAAAAAATCAAAATTGCTCACACTCTACTTTGCGTGATAGGTAAAGCAATAGGAGATCTTTGGGCTATTGAACAATCTTAGCTTTGAAACATGCGCTCCATCACGAAAATTATACGGATTTATATAGACTGAGTCCATTCAAAAGACAGAGTTAAAACTGCTTAGATATGAACACTAGCACAAACTACTATTCCGTTTTTTTTATTTACATAACACCCTCAAATTTTTAAGATTATTACTAACGTAGTAGTCGTAGTGGTGATGCCCGTGGTGACCCTTCACAGATACTTCGGTGTGATGCCCATCATGTTTGTGAATGTATTGTGCTGAATGAGCATGGTGTGCCGAGACCACAATTGCTGCCGCACTAAGCACACACAATACCTAAAATAAGAATCTTTTTAATTTATCACTATTTCATATTATTTTACTATTTCAAGCTTTTACTATATTTTTACACACGAGATTTTTGAGAACATTGCTTTACCTTAATAATCATGATATCTTTGAAATTTGGTTTCGAAGCAAATATTTCTAAGGTTTAGAGATAACTAATAATATTTTTACAAAACGAGACTTTTATCGTGAAAACTAAAGCAGTCAAGGTAATATTGAACACACGCGAATTTTGTACTCTTACGTTCCGTGATCATGTATTTGTAATAGTTTCGTAAAACATTCTCGTGAGTACATAACATTAATTTTATTGTGACGGTAAAAAAATATAAGTGGTCCTCTTTAACAATTTTGTTCGATTGACAAAGCAAATAGAAACGAAATTCACATCTATAAAATTCTATTTTTTTTCTTTTTATAAGTACGTAAACCTAAAATCAATCTAAATGGCGTTCAATAGGAGATGCCTATAACTAGCAGTGGACTGCAATAGGCAGATTATGTTGATTATATATAAGTACAATTTTTAGTATGTTTGTAACTCTCTGCAGCTTATATTTGATAACATCATTTGACGAAAACCCTATTCAGGTCTGAACTTGACATTTTGGTTTCTTTTTGTTCTGTGATTTTCTGGTATGACTGATTTTTAATTATTTAAATCTTACGTTACTATCCTATATAATGTATGTAAATATATAAATATTTTGGACACTTTGATTTATTTACATTCACCTGAACTTTGGTAAAAAAAAAACAAAGAAGTCATGAGGACTGCCGACAGACGTGAAAGCTATTAACAAACAGTTATTTAAGCATATCTGAAATGAACCTCTTTGTTCTTTAAATAAAATGCGGGATAAAAAGAAGTAAATAATAACAATCATTACGTATCAATTGAATACACTAAACGACTTAACGACGGCACTAAGTGACACAACAGTGAAAAGCAGCTGACTGTATCGTGCTCGATTGGGCAAACTTGGCTGTCCCGAGTTCACTCGAGCGGTATGATAATTTATGATCTACTCTCCCTCCATCTTACTTATTTCTGATCAAGTCACCTGTCCTAAAACGAGTTTAACATTATTTACCCATCACAAAAAGTGCATTACGCCGCTAAAGAAGTTGTCACTTAAAAAAATATAATGTTATAATATTTGTCGTAAGCACAAACACGAAAAAACTTAATTTTTGTCATGCCTAAATTAAAATTCATACAGAAACCGCGTGTGTGGTTGGCATGATATATCGTATTTTATGACCTGATTATGCAGCTAGGAAGAGTAAGGTGAAACTATTTCTTTTGTCTAAGGATATAAATTGAAGAGTCTCTCTTAGTTTCAAAAAACTATGTATATTATTTCTATGTGCCACTATTAAATAGAAAATCAAGTGGCAAAAACTTGCATACTCTTTACCTTTCATGTAAACTATTGTATTCAGTTATCTGAGTTTTAAAAAGAGTGGCCATGAGTTTCTTTCTATTCTCATAAGATTCTACACATTTTGGAAATTGGAGGTTATGGATCGACACAAGCAGACAGTGGATATGGTGTTTTCACGTAATTCACCTTGTCAATGGAGAACATCCGTGGCGTCTGTTTATGTCGATCTATGATTATTATCTGTAACTTCAATTCAACGTTCATAAATATCANAGGAATATAAATTGAAAAAAAAAAAATGATATATATATATATATATGTGTGTGTGTGTGTGTGTTACTAGCAGCATTAAAAAAATCCTTGCTATGTCCTGTCAGTCACGCTAAGACTATTTGTTGGTAAAACGTCAAATTTTTTACCTACCTATATTTCTTTACTAATTAGTACCTATATTGGTTTTAAGTATTTTTAGAAAGTAGAAACTGGACTTGTATTATCTTTTGTTCACTATTATCTTTGTGTAAAGTAGTCGTACTTACGAGTACAGTTTGCGCACTAGGCTAGTAGTTAATGTCTCCACTCTTTATTTTTATAAGTTTGCGATTGAGGGCTTGTTGAGTGTTTAACTACCATTTGTGCCAACATCTGAAATTACTGCCGAAACATTAAAATTATGTATGTCAGAATACGGTTCGAATGTGGATTGAATAAAATAAAATGTTAAAGTCATGTAAACATTTTTATTTAAAAGCAAGAACTTAAACTGCAGTATGTTATAACAATTTGTACAAATATGAGTTTAGCGATGATGATGATGTTTTGGTACGATGTGGTGGGTGCTGTGTTTCACGTCAGCGTGGAACCTGTAAGGAAAATTTTAACAATGAGTAATGTAAATAACATTCGTTATTTTGTTTATGAGTTGTAAAACCCGAATAATTACCCGGTGTGTTTATCAGAATGGTAATGTACGTGTCTCTCGGTGCCATCAGGATCGTGCAGAGAGTAGTGCCCCTTCACGGCATCCTCGTGACGCTCCTCATGCTGAGTCTTGTGGTCATGTGTGTGAGGATCTTTTACCTCGTACTTGAACTCGTATTTAGGCGGAGTCTGTGGAAGCAAAACATAATGAGCATTCGTGCTAAAATTTAATAATGTTGCGAAGTGGTAAATTTGCAGTACTGCTGCTGCTGATAGTTAAAAATCGAAATTGCACACACTCTACTTAGCGCTATGTATTCAAGTAATATTGAGCCCAAAGATACGTTTCAAGGCTAAGATTGTTCAATGAACAATCTTAGCCTTGAAACGTACTCTATCATGAAAATTATACAGATTTATATGGATTAAGTCCATTCAAAAGACAGAGTTTAAACTGCTTAGATATGAACACTATCACAAACTACTTTTCCATTTTTTTTTATTTACATAGCACCATGAAATTTTTAAAATTATTACTAACGTAGTAGTCGTAGTGGTGATGCCCGTGGTGACCCTTCACAGATACTTCGGTGTGATGCCCATCATGTTTGTGAATGTATTGTGCTGAGTGAGCATGGTGTGCCGAGACCACCATTGCTGCCGCACTAAGCACACACACTACCTAAAATAAGAATCTTTTTAATTTATCACTATTTCATATTATTTTATTATTTCAAGCTCAAAATCTTTTGCTATATTTTAACACACGAGATTTTTGAAAACATTGTTTTACCTTAATAATCATGATATCTTTGAAATTTGGTTGCAAAGCAAATATTTCTAAGGTTTACAGATAACTAATAATATTTTTACAAAACGAGTCTTTTATAGTGAAAACTAAAGCAATCAAGGTAATATTGAACACACGCGAATTTTGTACTCTTACGTTCCGTGATCATGTATTTGTAATAGTTTCGTAAAACACTCTCGTGTGTACATAACATTAATTTTATTGTGACGGTAAAAAAATATAAGTGGTCTTCTTTAATAATTTTGTTCGATTGACAAAGCAAAGTGAAGCGATTTTCATATCTATAAAATTCTAATTTTAGTCTTTTTATAAATACGAAACCTAAAATCTATCTAAATGGCGTTCAATACGAGATGCCTATATCTAGCAGTGACAGATTATGATGATCATATATAAGTACAATTTTTAGTGTGTTTGTAACTCTCTGCAGCTTATATTTTACAACATCATAATCGTCATAATCATAAATAATGACAATCATTACGTATCAGTTGAATACAGTAAACGACTTAACGACGACACTAAACGACACAACAGCGAAAAGCAGCTGACTGTAACTTGCTCGTTCCCGAGTTCACCCGAGCGGTATGATAATTTATTATCTACTCTCCCTCCATCTTACTAATTTCTGATCAGGTCACCTGTCCTGAAACGAGTTCAACATTTTATACCCATCACAAAAAAGTGCATAACGCCGCTAAAGAAGTTGTCACTTCAAAAAATATAATGTTATAATATTTGCCGATGTTACCAAATTGTTTTGAAATATTTTAATAAATTAAGCACAAACACGAAAATACTTAATTTTTGTCATACCTAAATCAAACTTTATACAGAAACCGCGTATGTGGTTGGCATGATTATCGTATTTTATGACCTGATTATACAGCTAGGAACAGTAAAGTGAAACTGTTTCTTTTGTCTAAGGATATAAATTGAAGAGTATCTCTTAGTTTCAATAAACTATGTATATTATTTCTATGTGCCACTATTAAATTGAAAATAGGGTGGCAACAACTTGCGTACTCTTCAACTTTCATGTAAACTATTGTATTCAGTTATCTGAGTTTTAAAAAGAGTGGCCATGAGTTTCTTTGCTATTGCTCTTCTCATAAGATTCTACACATTTTGGAAATTGGAGGTTATGGATAGACACAAGCAGACAGTGGATATGGTGTTTTCACGTAATTCACCTTGTCAATGGAGAATATCTGTGGCGTCTGTTTATGTCGATCTATGATTATTATCTGTAGCTTCAATTTAACGTTCATAAACATCAGTAAGTGTCTTAATTAAATTAATAATTTTGAATCAAATCGAATTGAAAATTGACGGAGTAAAATGACGAATATTGATTGAAACAAAATTATTACCGAACCAGTTGTGTTGTTAATTGTTAAGCGATAACATATCGCAAAATTTTTCTTAGTAAAATAATTTCAATTGAACTTCCAATAAGTACGTTTTGGAAACAGCCTGCTACGTAGTTTAAGTAATAAAGATTGTCACAGTTGGGCGTCGAAATAAAAGCAAAGAAACTATTTTATGAGTTTACATCTATATTTCACATAAATAATTTAAAAATAATCAAATTCCAACAATTTTAAATCAATAACAATAAGGAGTAGAGGTAGCTTCAAGTTTAATGGTGATGGTGATGATGTTCAGGAACTATGTGCTTAGCGTGACCTTTGAATTCTACGTCAGCGTGGAATCTGAATGAAAAATAAGGTATAAACACATTAGTTCAAAGTACAGGGAGCTATACATTTTATTTAGTAGTTACGATACTCACCCGCCCTTTTTATCAGCGTAGTACTTGACAATTCTGACAGTGCCATCGGGCTGGTCCAGGCCGTACTCGCCCTTGACGACGTGACCGTCACGGTGTTCGTGCTGGTACTTGTGGTCGTGAGTGTGAGGGTCCTTTACTTCGTAGGCGAACTCATATTTGGGGTGGCCCTATGGCAACATGAAAACACTATTAAGTCACTATTTCATGAAATTAATAGAAATACGATAACATATTACTTCATAGTCATAGGTATCTTACATAATATTCCACATGTTTAGTCACATGTCCGTCGTGATGTTGGTGGAGGCTTTGAGATGAAAAAGCATGACCATGGTGTTCTTCATGGTGACCATGCTGTTTCTCATGATGACCGTGGTGTTCTTCGTGATGGCTATACTGTTTCTCATGATGACCATGGTGTACCTCGTGGTGACCATGGTGTTCCTCGTGGTGACCATGATGTTCCTCGTGGTGGCCATGATGTTCCTCTTGGTGACCGTGGTGTTCTTCTACGTGACCGTGTTGCTGATGCTCGTCATGTCCATAGTGCGATTCCTCGTGATGGACTGGAGTGTGCTTGTTTTCATGGGTTTGATGAAGAACAAAGCTCTGAGATGAATAAGCATGACCGTGATCATGGCCATGGTGATGATTTTGGGCAGTGACTGCTACAACAGCCACGGTGAGCAGGAAGGCCTGTTCAATAATAAGAGAGGTATAAAATAAACATTTTTTTTTATAAATATTATTTGTAAAATTGTATCCCTGGAATTTATACCTTAGTAAACATGATTACTCTAAAAATAGTATTTCACTTGAAATTTTAATGTTCACTGATACGTAAAAAAGTTTTTTGTCGCTTATATATGTTACAGAACTTGATTCTGTACAGACTGAAAGTAAACGTGCAACTTTAAACCTGTTTTTTATTTGCAGGTCAACTTTTGCAAACTTATATTAATAAACAAAGCTATAATTAGAGATAAAAAAAAATATTGACGAGTTTTCCATTTTAGTATTCATGATTTAAGTAATAGTAATAAGTTATCATTTGTTTTTACAAATTATAACGGCTAATTATTAACTGACTTCAAAAAACGAGGAGGTTTTCAAATCTGCTGTATTTTTTTAATGTTTTTGATGATTCTTTTTTTGTTTAAAACTCTCGGGTAGGTTATATCAGTAATATTGATAAAATGAAAGTTTAAAAAAAACATACACTCCCAGCGATTACAAAATTCACTAGCGCAATCCTTAATGTACCCGTATATACCAATACACAAACAAAGAAAAGTGCTCAGAGCTCAGATTCTATTCCTTTTTGCGATTCCCAAGTCATTCTATTCGCTATGTGAGTGTGTGTAATTTTCCTTCTAGATTACCCATATCTTTATTTGTAAACAGGATCATCCTTACTACGAGTTTACGTACGAAGTAAAGGACCCCCTTACTCACTACCACAAGTACTAACACGAATACCGTGACGATCACGTCGCCAAGGGCGGGTATGGTCTGGACCAGGCCGATGGCATCGTCAGAATTGTGAATTACTACGCTCTCAAGAAGACCGGGTCAGTATTATTACTGTAAAATAATTTAAAAAATCTTATGTGTATCTGCACTTTTAAACTCAATTTTTACGTTCTTGTTTTCAGGTTCCACGCAGACGTAAAATAAAATATGAAGGTCATGCTAAATATATAGTATTCGAACTACTTTTTAAGTAAATTAGAAGCTACTTCGTTGTTATTGGTTATAAATTGTTTGCATTTAAATATTTTTATACTATTTATTCATTTGCCTGAAATATAATATATATGTAATGTATATGAAAACTATTCTCAAATAATGATTAGTGGGTTCATAATGCGATTACAAACTAAAAACGACAGCAAAATACTGTTAATAGCTGTATTTCTTTATTGTTTGGACATTTTAACACACAGCGCCATCTAGTCCCAAGCTAAGCAGAGTTTGTACTATGGGTATGAGACAACTTATGTGAATACATTATACTTTTTTGTAAATACATACATATTATATATAGTAAACACCCAAACTCTGAAACAAATATTTGCAGATCATAAAAACATTTGGTCCGACTCAGGAATCAAAACCGAGACCTCTAGCACAGCAGTTGCATACGCTACCACTACGCCACCGAGGCAGTCAAAGTCAGTTGTTTTTGAAACACTTAAAAAAAATTAAAAAATGAAACAGGCCCTAAAAAAAAATTGATTTATTTTGTTCTGAGAATACAAAATACAGAATTTGATAAGAAACTAACAATACTTTTAATGAAGTAATCTTTTTTGAAGTGATATAATTAATTTAGTTTATAATAAATTGTTTTGTATTGTATGGCTTAAATCGTTTCCGAAACATATTAAATATATTTGTAAGAAAAATTTAAACCTATTGGGTTGAAAAAAGAAGAAGAAATATATGAACAAATCAATGAAAACGGCGAGTATTTAGGAAATAATTACCAAGGTAAGTACAGTGAAAAAGTAAAAGGTGCTGTGATTTTTGACGATATTCCGTTAAACACATTGAAATAGATACTCAAACTTAAACAGGAATAGTTTTTAATCACCATTGTATAAAACACCGCAATAGAAATACCTAACAAACAAATCCACAAAGCTCATAACGTTTTTGAAGTCACAAGATAGGTCCATAATTTTGTGACATCATATCATCTTACGCACAATGTGTATTAAAAAATATCAATGAATAAAATTTTCTATTCAATCATCTCTATCGCTCATCGTCGACACTAAACACATGAGGGCCGGGTGTCGAGTAATTAAATTATTATTATATCGTTTTTAGATTATATTTTACGAATCCATATTCGCAATCACTAAAGTATAAATAATTATAAAGGTATTCTCACTATGATTAAATTTAAATTTTTATATTTTTAGATTTCGACATAACTAAGCTTTAAAACTTTGTTTAAAGAGTGAAGCTACCAAACACATAATAAGTACCTACCTGAAGACCGGCTAAAGGTTATTGTTTTACATTTAGAAGGGTTGAACAGTAATGTATGTTGTGTCGACATTCGAACAACTTGGAACCAATAGAAACAGTAACTCTTTATCGTCTGTAAGTTCGTCCAAGTCAGTAATTCTTGTAACGGCGTAGGACGCCGCCACAAGCGATGTCACCAGCGCGATTCTTACGTATGACTATGTAATCCGAAGGAAATAATTCGGCGTCGCTTATAGAGCTGTTCAAATACATTTCAGTAACAGTAATTAAGTCATAAGAGTATGAGGCAATTCAAAAAAGCCGAAAAACACGAATAGTTTTGAATGTCAGAATATAACAGGTTGTCAGATAATTCATTTTTATAAATATATATAAGGACTCCGTATATATAAACGGGCGTACAAAATATGATACTAGTGTGAGTAATATGATGCAGAGATTCTCTGATAGATCTTATCAGCTCAGTATAGTTGCACGAACGTTTCAAATCTCTTTGCCCAATGATCGCGATGCAATAATCGCCCATATTATAAATTCACCAATTTATTAAAGTTGTTTAATCGTGCAATATGGAGTCGTATAACGAAAGTAATCAAACCCACGACCAAAGACATTGTCCAAATCTGAAAGCATTCCTACGTGTCTACTGTTTGTCAAATACAAATTTTATAATTTGTACCCTTTCTTTGCTCAGTAACAGATGCAATTATAAACGACACAGAAGATCCGGAACAACTGTTCTTTTACCTGAAGAGATTTCTGCGGAAAGTCAATTTTCTCAGTGAGAACTGATATTTCGTCTTTTGCTAGGTGTAGCCATTTTTGTAGGTACTATCTTCTGTTGTAGAGTTGAGAGAGTCTTAATGGGCCATGATTCTTTGCTATCTTTTGGTGATAGTCTCGGCAGCGTGAAGAATGAGTCTATATCTAAATGTAGCGAAGAGGGTTTATAAGTTTTTTTACCGCTACCTTTTTGTACCGCCTTAAATAGGTAACTCATGGTAGGGAATATTTTTGTATTTATTTGGATAGTAATATGATCTAATACTTACTATTAGTACTTTAATTATTGCTCGGAATATCTTTTTTTTATTTTTTGAAATGAAAGAAGCTTTATATAATAGATTCACTTTTAAACAATAAAGCAGACATACTTATTTATTGTATTACTACCCGTTTTTCCTAAAGTGTTTTCATGTTATGTCATAATGGATATGATTGTAATGGGTATCCTTGTTATATAATTGTAATGTAAATTATAATGTGACATAACTATAATGGGTATCAAACTTTCTTAGAGTGTTTATATTATATTAACCTCTTCGAATCTGAATTTGAATTGTTGTAAAACAAAAAACCAGAAGTTGCTCACTTAGTAATATTTAGTTACATACACGCCATTGAATGAGTAATTAAAAGTAATAGAACAAAAACAGTGCTACCACACAATTTGACAATAATAATATGTGGACCGAACTTAGGTTCAGTAATGGTGATGTTCCGGAACAATGTGCTTAGCATAACCCTCGTCTTTAACGTCGGCATGGTACCTGAAATGATTACAAACGATTGTCATAATATAAACAGATTGTCAAGACAATTCCATATCATCTAATATAAATGTCCTGACCTGCTCTTTTTGCCAGCGTAGTACTACACTATCCTTACGGTACCATCATCTGGTCCAAGCTGTAAACTCCCTTAACGATGCCCCCATCACGGTGCTCATGCTAGTATTCGTGGTCGTGAGTGTAGGGATCCTAAACTTCATAAGCGAACTTCATATTAAAGGTGTAAACATTGTTTTTAAACAATTATTGCTCAAACAATTGTATGCAGAATGATAATTTCGAGAATAACCCAGTGTTTAATAAAGAACTACAAAATAACTTAGTATTAAAATAAGATATGTCTAAACTCGTTATTTTTAGACTGACCTTTATGAAAATTTGGCCTTTAACTAAATGAATGGATTGATTTGGCCGTATTTTTACATATATATTACCAAGTACAATATTTTGTGTTAATAAAATTTTCTACTTATAATGTAAACGTATATTTTGTATTAAATTTTTTTATTACTATAAATATCTGGGCGATTTCTTCGCCGTTAAATGTTTTAAACAATGAATACAGTACAATACTGTATTTTTTTTAATATTATTAATTATCATCATTCAACAGTTATTGATATTCAATTGCTAAAAATACCTTTCCTTAGATAGAGGGCTTTAGCAAACTATGACACGCTATTATAAATATACGCAGAAATCTTATGCGCTTATAGGCGCTCATAGCCCAGTTGTACTCGGTGATTAGAAACAATCACCGAGGGTAAGCAATGACGGTGCGGTCAGTACCTGGATGGGTGCAGCTGGTGGCATGTTACCATGAGCGTCTGCGTGATTCGGAGGTCACGTTAATCAATCGGACCCGGTTGTTATCATACGATAACAGTGGTGAAGGTTAGTTGGAGGCCTTCAGGCGGCTTAAAAACATCCAACGGCAAGATACGTAGCCACAACGTATTCTTGCCAGTAGAATTTAATTTACTTTTCTTCTTTTCATAGTGTTTTTGTCTGCTACGCTTCGACAGCAGCTCCTTTCACATCAACTGTTAACAAAAAATAAATGAGTTATGTAGCAAATAATTAACTTTGTGATTAATTAACATATAAGTGATTGGATAGATTATAGTTTCGTAACATGATATTATGTTATATAGTAAAAAATCGTGTGTAATGAATATGTAACATAATGTTGAATATGCTTATTTCCATCTTTCGGAATACTTTTAATCTGGTAGTAGTAGATAGTTAATTTACATTTTATGGTACACATGGCCAATGTATTTGCCTTTTATGTACGTCCGTTAAAAAAATCTAACTTATATAATAATTTATCCCAGTAAATACTAGTACTAACACCGAATATGATGACCAATTAATTTTAATTTTTACTTAGCAATTTTACTCGCCTAACTTTTTATTGATTTATAACTTTATGCACGTAACTTCATCGGCAGGCCTAATACCCTGTTTAGATAGTACCCTGGATACCCTGGGTTGAAGTAATCATCAGCAGTTAAAATGTGTTTAATATATTTTTTAATTACAATTTAAAGAAATGTTCAAAAGTCCAATCCACCATTATTTGCAATTGTTAATTATCATCAGAAAAACTATACTATATTTAACAGACATACATGTGTTATGAGGTGAGTAATTGTGTAATATAATACTTTTACTCGACATCATTGGCTCACGCCTCCAAGCTTTTCCAGTTTCTAGTCGATGACGTTTATCAAACGTCACCAACTATCGTTGCCTTAAACCTTGAAGAATTGTACACAAGTTACGTTATCCATTCATCATTTGCAAACAAACTGACGAAGCGGAAGATTTAATTTTATAATATGTAATAAAGGAACAAGTTTTACTAAGTGAAGTTCATTGAATTCTTCTCAAACCTGTTTGACGAAACCTGCTACTGATTAAAGTTGAACGATAATTTAATAAGACTCGCCGACCTTGTGGAGAAACGAGACCACATATATTACATGTCATGGTCTGAAATTGGAGCATTCGTAACTGACCATACACAACTTATTGTGACGTATTTTTGTATTGTAAACTTGTGTACAGTAAAATTAAAAAGTTACTAGGTTCGAAGAGTTCATTAACTTTCAAATTCCAGATTCGATTAGTCAGATACGTATTTAATAGTATATATATATATATATATATATATATATATATATATACATATATATATATATATGAAAGTTAACTTATACAAAGAACTAACAAAAGTATAGTTCACATAAACACATTATGAAATCACTAAGAGCTTATTAGTATTGACTTATAAAAATAATTAAACCTTCTAAGCTTGTTTATCTCTTAATATAATATGCCTCCCTTGTATCTGCTACATATCGTTTAATCCGGCAATATGGTAAATTACTAGTATACTATCAATTCATTCTTCAGCAATGTACTAAGATACTTACTACAAGGTACTTTAATGTACTTTCTATAAAGAGAAAAGGCTTGCTTTTTTTGTAGATTTCTTTTTGCTAGGAAAATCTTAGTAATAAGATAATGTGCAACTTTACGTATCAGTTTTATCCCATTATATACATTTCTTAAACTTAAGTGCTCTTAAGTAGCTAAAGTTTACCAAAAATGAACAAGAATATAATTAGTTTTGACAATTTTTTATCAAAATTTATTTTATGTAATTGTATTCCTTAATGTCACATACATACCAATAAAAGAAAAAAAAGATATAGGTAATAAAATACATATATTTACAAAATATTGTTTCATCAACCACCTTAAGAGTTAAAACAATTAGACAAAAAGAGGCGGAGATCGGTGATGGTGATGGTGCTCAGGAACTGTTTGACGTGTCCTTCATACTTAACATCAGCATTGAATCTTTTAAGTGGAAAGTATTATTTAATGGCATATATTTCACTTTCATACTATTGATTCCAATGAAAATCTTTATTGCCCTTTGACTAGTTGTCTAAATGATTATGACATATACAAACAAGGTTTACTGTTATTCAGGTTGGTCTTTTAACTTGAATGAAACATAATTTTGCAGTTTGAATTTAATTGTGGTTTGTACTCACCCAGTCTTGTTGACAGCCTGGTACTTGACAATTCTCATAGTGCCGTCGGGTTGCTGTAAGGCCTATTAGCCCTTCACAACATCACCATCGCGGTGTTCTTGCTGATGCTTGAAGTCATGGATGTGAGGGTTTTTGAATTCATATGCGAATTCGTACTTAGGGTGGGCCTGTAATTAGTAAATGACTATAGTGGAGAATGTCTAGTGTATTTTACAAGTCTGTTCATGTGGTGATGGAATACGTAGTATCTCTACTCTTATTCATTCCGAGGGTATCAATTGAACGGACTAACAAACAAGCAAAGAGAGAGCAACCTACGCAGCACAACAAAGTGCTGTTGTTTGGGGAAAAAGACAAAAAAAAACTTGACACAAACCCAATGCCGATCAGTCTGGTTAACGTAGCATAGTAGGCCAAAAAATTGTTTCTAATAAGAGGCCTATATCCTATAATGGAATATGAAAGGCTGTCGATGAATGAAATAATGTGTTTTTTACGTAATAGGGGGTAAACGAGCAGGAGTATCACATGATGGTGAGCAATTACAACTACCTATGTATACCCAGCAACACCTGAGGGGTCGCAATTACGTTGCCGGTCTTTAGGGGGTGGGAAGGTAGGTGGAAAGGGGGGCAGGTGTATAAGTCCGTAATTCTTACTCACTCAGTGAAACATAGCGCAAGCGCTGTTTCACAACGGCTTTCTGTGAGGCCGTAGTATCACTGCGGTCGAACCGGGCTATTCATGCCGAAGCGTGGCTCTCCCACGGTGTGGTTTCAGAATACATACATAGTAGTCGACTAGATATTCATCATGGCCGTGGTGTTCATTTTCTTTATGATTCTCATGTTTGTAGTGTTTTTCGTGTTTCTATCTCTAAATTCTCGTGCTCGTGATGGTGCTTATGCTTAGTTTCACGATCCTGGAATAGTACTATGCTTTATAAAGAATAGGCATAACCATGACTATGATCATGTTCCTCTTGGGGTCGGGCATAAACCGTCGCGACGACTGCAGTGGTCAGGAGTATCTGTCAAACAAATAATAAACCTGTTAAATAATGATATATTTCTTTTGAAATAAAAAACATTGAATGTTCTTTTAAATATTTTGGGCCTGTCACCTTAAACATTTTTGTATTCGGTTTGACTCTTGAGACACAAGTGGTGAGTGACAATTTCTCGGTCATAATTTTCTTTTTATACGAAATAAAGGTTTCAGGAAGTGCATATATGTAATGCGCAATAATAAAAACAGTTTTATTTAATTATTTGTAACAGATTTTGTTGTTAATCTAACCTTGAGAAAGGCTTGGCTTTTTGTACCTTTCTTTATCACATATGTGGATATTTAATTAGAAGCCCTTACAATAATATACTTTTAGGACTGTGATCATTTAAGAGCTCTACAAGTCATGAATGTTTTGACCAGTTAAAGATACTTGGAATATTTAAATGGTTATGACATATACGAACGAGGTTTACTATTATTCAGGTTGGTCTTTGAACTTGAATGAAATATAATTTTGCAGTTTGAATTTAATTGTGGTTTGTACTCACCCAGTCTTCTTGATAGCCTGGTATTTGACAATTCTTATAGTGCCGTCGGGATTCTGTCTGTCAGTTGAAGATACTAAAGTATAAAGAGAGTAGAGAAGTAAGATATAAGATAATAAAGTACTAATAGTAACTGTAAATAAAATACGTAAATCATATTTTCAGTATGTAATCAAAGAGTACCAATGTTATGATATTTTAATACCTATACATATATATCTAATTACTTAAGTAAAATATAATCACAACTTTAGTAGCTGCAAAACTCAGTTTCTCAATCTTAGTGTAAGTAATTAAATTGGTATCTTATCATACACAGATGAAATAATTAATTATACAATATTTTGATTATGATTATATACATTTAAGAAAATCATGTCATTATCATCATATTTATGATGTCTTATGTGAACACACACTGACTTAAAATGTTCATAGACAATATCAATCCATTTTATTGTGTCATTAACGATACTGCTGCCATTTTTAGAATTAATGCTCGTTTGGCTGTCATAATTCTCACCGAGATACCAACTAGTGGTCATTTATGTCCAGTACGGCTTTAAAAGTACACATGTAGTTATTTGTTGCGGATATCAAATAATCATACGAACTTTATTTGTTGTCTAGTTTAGATGATGACGATAATGCAATACAATCAAACCAAACAAAAAAATAGTTCTTTAAAAACAAAGAACTCAGTAACTATCAATTTCAAACTAGCTAAATTCATCTCATATACTTAAAATATTTTTTTTAGTAGTTGTAGGGTTGTCATGTAAAGGTTTTTGTATTTGTTTTTATTACAAAAACAGTGGATGTACTTTTAAATATTTTGGGCTTGTTACCTTAAACATTTTCGAATTTGTTTTGGTCCTTGGGCACCAAGTGTAAGTGACAATTTCTCATTCGTAATTTCTTTTATGCATTGTTCATAAAATAAATTGCGAATGAGAGATTGTTTAATGTTTGTGAAAATGTTTATTGGAGTGCATTTAGCAATGCTCATTAATAAAACCAATTTAAATTAATCATTTGTGACGGATTTGGTTAGTTAATCTATCCTTGAGAAAGGCTTGGTTGTAATTACTTTCTTTTGTTACATGTAGGGATATTTGATACTTGAAGAAAACTTTATATCTTTAGAAACCCTTACACTCATATACTTTCAGGATGATGGTACTTTTAGAGCTTGATTGTAATGTAATGTTGGTGCTAATTCGTTATAATCTAGTTCAGACGACGATGATAATGTATTTATTTGATTAATCTTCGCTTATAGCCTAGCGACAAAACTATTGGAACTACACAATAGCTTCCCGTTGTTCGAAAACTCGTTTCTAGCGTCTAGCTCTGTTGGCGTCTCGTTCATTCAGAGGTGAGACAAGTGCTTATATTTATTTGACTAATAGCTATAGAGAAAAAACACTGTTAATGGCAAAAAAAATATTTTGATAGTTGAAAACCTGCATATACATTGAGACGAAGAGAGTCTTGGAAAAAGAGTACGAAAATGACGGTTAATAAATTCCTGATATTTGATAGACGTAAATATAAATTATTAATAGAACTGTGTAACTATCAACATGTAGCGTGGACTGAACTGAAACTGAAAATTCAAGGTTACAATAATAATATTCTGTACTTTCTGCATTATAACTAATGAATACTGAGTATTTTGTCCTTTTTGATTCTTCATAAATTAAATTCTGTGAAAACTCTTCGAAAACTAAACGACTTTATGGTATTGGTATAAATAAATATTATTGAGACTAACGCTTATAACAAATAGCTTGTTTATTGTATGTAATGTAATCATTTGTTAAAAAACCATACTAAATGATTTGATTGAACGATTTGAATTTTCTGGTATTAGATCTAGATAATTTTTAAATAAATCCCAGACCAAAACAAATGTTTTCTTTATTTTAAAAAGAATAAATATATTTTAAAGTTGCTTATCCAAATACGTCTATCACTATTAGGCGAAGCAGACTTAATTCTGAAAATATCAACAAAGTAGCATAAGGGCATGATAAACTTTCCTCATCATCATCAGCCCGTTGCAATACACTGCTGGACATTGGCCTCTCCCAAGGAACACCACACCACAGAGCCCGATCGGTTGCTTTCTGCACCCAGTCGCTTAGGAGCGTCAGCCCTCTTAGGAAAGTCGTGAAAAGAAAAACAAATAATTTTTACTACATTAATATTGACAATCAATGAGTATCAGTCGCATCATCAAAGAAGCCATCATATCAGACATAAGCCTCAAAAGAATAAAAAGAGTCTTTAGTCAAATTCTTATAATTCACGGGTATTCAAGAAATCGTCTCTGCAATTCTAGGGCAGTTAAGGAGACGGTCACCTTATAATGTATGAGTACCATAATCTATTCTCAGAGCGCAAGGGACAATTATTTCCACGGAACAGATTTATTTTTTCACATATTACCAAATTTTATAACTTACCTTTTTGTTTCTTCTCAATTATAAACTGAAAATATTATTCACTTTATTTTATTTTACTGCTAGTATTTTACTGAGTATTTTGTACTGGTCATAATATCCATTATTTCCAAAGACCTTTAACGATCACTGTTTCAAGAATATATGAGTGTTAGGGCCTCTTGAGAAATGAAATTTGCTTCAAGTATTAAATATCCAAAATGTAATTTAAGAAAGTAATAACAAATAAGTCTTTCTCAAGGTCGTATTGTTTTATCAAATCTGTCACAAATAAGTGATAAACTGCTTAAAATATTGCGCAAAATATCCAGTTTATGAAATCCTTAAGTTGTATAAAAAGATAATCAAGACCGAGGAATTGTCACTCACGACTTAGTACTTCTTAGAGTAAAAACGAATCCAAAAATGTTTAAGGTAACAAACGCAAAATATTGAAACATTGATCCATTGTATTTTCTTTTAAAAGCAACATCCAACATTGATAACCACGTTTTCTATTTGCTTCACAGATACTCCTAATCACTGCAGTCTTTACAACTGCTTATGCACGACCTCAAGAAGGACATGGTCACAATCATGGTCATGCATACTCTTCACAGAGAATAATACTGTACCAGGCTAACAAGACTAAGCATGAATCGCACCATGAGCACCACCATGAGAAACACGAAGAACATCACAAACCTGAAAAACTTAAGGAAAATAAACACCAAGAAGAACATCACAAACCTGAGGAACACAAGAAAAAAGAACATCACAAACATCACAATCCTGAGGAACATAAGTTAAATAAACACCACGAAGAACATAACGAACCTGAGGAACACAAGAAAAAAGAACATCACGAAGAACATCACGAACCTGAGGAATATAAAAAAAATAAACAACACGAAAAGCATCACAAATCTGAAGAACTTAAGGAAAATAAACACCACGAAGAACATCACAAACCTGAGGAACACAAGAAAAAAGAACATCACGAAGAACATCACGAACCTGAGGAACATAAGAAAAATAAACAACACGAAAAGCATCACAAATCTGAAGAACATAAGGAAAATAAACATCACGAAGAACATCGCAAACCTGAGGAACATAAGAAAAATAAACACCACGGCCATCAAGAACACCACGTTGACTACTATGTATGTATCTCGAAAGCACAGATTGTAAAGTGATTTGTCTTCTATTAGTAGAAATTATTGTCAGTCATCAACAGCCTTTAATCATCCATTGTCGGATGCGGGCCCCTCCTTTGAAAGGAGGTTTTGGCATTTTATATGAAGCTGGCCAGGTGGGGTGGTATTGGGTTTATCACATTAACAAACATGTAAAACATATTAGACATAGTCCACTATAATTTATTAACTAATTGCAGGCCCACCCTAAGTACGAGTTCTCATACGAAGTCAAAGACCCTCACACTCATGACTTCAAGCACCAACATGAACACCGCGATGGCGATGTTGTAAAGGGTGAATATGCTTTACATCAACCCGACGGCACCATCAGAATTGTCAAGTATTACGCTGACAAAAAGACTGGGTAAGTGTTTAGAAAAAATAAATACCTAAGCGCAACAAGTTATTGATTCAAATTTATTTCATTGAAGAAACAAAGTAAACAATGAATGAATTATTACAAAAATAAAACCTGACTGCGTCAATATCATATATGAAATATATAAGTCAAAAATTATTTGTTTTGATACCACACTTGATGTTTTTTGAAAACTTATTTTATTGAGACTGCTTTTTGGCTCCTATAGTCACCAAGTATCACTCTCATGGCCAAGACGAAACTATTGACACCGCTCACATAAAAATACGATAAACCGTTTATGCTCTAGGGCATGTCATTGAAATATACATACATATACACACTTGAAAAACATAACCCCTCTTCTTTCGAAGTCAGGTATAAAACATTTCATATGCATAATAAGTACGTAATCAAGATGTCAAAAACAATTTTGGTCATCAAAAATGAAACTCTGCTACATAATGTTTAATAATTAATGAACCAATAGTCAAACTATTTTTTCAAACTTAACTAAGAACGTTCCTTTTATAAGCATTCCAGTAGCAATAATATTTTTTTTATACAAATTATAGATTCCACGCTGATGTCAAGTATGAAGGACATGCCAAGCATATTGTTCCTGAGCACCATCATCACCACTGATCTCCTTTTCTAGTCTAATTGCTTACTGTTTTAACTTTTAAGATTGTTGATTGTATCATGGTTCAAATGATGTTTTGTAAATACAAGTATTTTACTGAATGCCCTTTCGTTTAATTTTTGTTTAACAATGATAAGATACTTCATCAAAAGGATTGATTCTCCGAAGTCCTTTTTAGGTCCTCTTTTTAGTACAATAGTATGTTAAATAAATTGTGACATAATGTTTGTGAAATTGTAAGTTGAAAATAATAAGAATAAGACTGTCAAGAATCCATATGAAAACCGTTTTAATTTCTTAGATCGAACAACATTGCCTAAATAAAATATCTTAATATTCTACCAAAGAAATATGAAATCAAACCAAATCTAAAAGAATAAAATCTTTGAAAACAATGAACTCAAAACTTTAAAAATCAATTATTTCTTTTTTTTTCTTTTGAAGAATAAAGATCTCCATTTCATAAATCTATAGGATTAGGTACTTCAATATAAAATTATTGACTGCCTCGGTGGCGCACTGGTAGCGTACACGACTGCTGTCCATGAGGTCTCGAGTTCGAATCCTGGGTCGGACCAAATTTTTGTATGATCTGCAAGTATTTATTTCGGAGGTTGGGTGTTTTTTATGTATAATATGTATGTATTTACAAAAAAAAGTATATATACATGAAATAATATCAGTTGTCTAGTACCCATAGTACAAGCTATGCTTAGTTTGGGACTAGATGGCGTTGTGTGTTAAAATGTCCGTAAATATTAAAAATATATAGATATATTTAAAACTATTGTTTTTGCACATTGTAAGTACTGGCTATTTGTCAGCGTTACGGATTAAAATAACATGCTATAGAGACGCTAGCTTAAACGTAAATTTATAATATTGCTACCCTACCAAAATATATGTATCGATATTTATTAACTTCGATGCTGACATTAGTCAATATCGACATAATTGATAGATACGACTAAATTAAGATAAAAAAATAAGTAATAAGAATTTTATACCATCACATTAATTAACAATCATAATTATTGAACGTGACGCTAACAGCTTTTTTTTTGGGAACTACCTCAGGCCTTCACCCCACCGGGGTATGCGGCGGGGTGGTGTTTCGGAATCGAACCGACTAAAACCACACGGTGTACCACTCTGCGCCTGAGATGGGAGAGAACCGGGAACCGTTTTCTTACGCCATCTGGACCCCTCCCAGCGCTTACCCGCACTCAAGCGGGCACCGTCTCTAGATGTTAAATCCTCTCAATTTAGGCGACGTACTGCACACGCGTAGCGTCGCCCCCTCGCGGTTGGCCTGTGAAGCGGATGGGGGGGAAAACTCGTCCCGCCCATCCGCGGTCACACTCAGGGCGGCATGAGGCGCTGGTAGGCGCGCCTCCGTCGCCCGGTTCGCCGGCGGCGGATCGGGTCCGAGTGGAGATCGTTCTCTCGGGCCTTCTCCGCCGCCTACTTCTGCGAAATGACTTCCTCGCAGAAGGTCGCGACCACGGTTAAACTGCTNGATGTTAAATCCTCTCAATTTAGGCGACGTACTGCACACGCGTAGCGTCGCCCCCTCGCGGTTGGCCTGTGAAGCGGATGGGGGGGAAAACTCGTCCCGCCCATCCGCGGTCACACTCAGGGCGGCATGAGGCGCTGGTAGGCGCGCCTCCGTCGCCCGGTTCGCCGGCGGCGGATCGGGTCCGAGTGGAGATCGTTCTCTCGGGCCTTCTCCGCCGCCTACTTCTGCGAAATGACTTCCTCGCAGAAGGTCGCGACCACGGTTAAACTGCTCTCACCGCCGGCCACTGAGCGAACGACGGCCGAAAGCAAGAGATCTCCTCTGATGACTGCAGTGAGGGCCCAACGCTGCGGCACCTAAGCGGGGCACATCGCCAGCGTGTGCTGGGCCGAGTCCTCTCACGCAATACGATACAATAAAAGGGGTAAATGTAAATTATACAACGCTATGCGCGTATTGACAGATATAGTTTTACAATATTTCTTTTCATAATTACCTTTCGTTTTTAGACATGGGGTTCCATATTAAGGAAAACTTTACAGGGGTATGAAAAATTGATGTTGGCCGATTCTCAGACCTACCCGATTTGCACACAAAATTTCATGAATATTGGTACACTCGTTTCGGAGGAGTTTGCTAACAAACACCATGATATAAGAATTTTATTTATTAGATAACCTAATCCTATAGTTTTTCTGAGATGGAGATCTTGATCCTTCATAACAAAGATACTAAGTTTGAAATTTAAAGTTATTGAATTCTATGCTTTCAAAGAGTTATACTTTTATATTTGGTTTGATATCATACTTTTTGGTAGAATACTGAGACATTTTATTAAAGCAATGTTTTTCAATCTAAGAAATTAAAACGGTTTTCATGTGGGTTCCTGACATTATACAAATAGAATTTTTTATAGTGCTATTGTACTATAAAAGAAGAGCTGAAGAGGAATTAAGAATACCATAACTTTTCACGAATTATAACTGCTAAACAGAAGGATAGTCAGTAAAATCACGCTCAAGCCCATCCTCTTTTCTTATTCTCAAAGCTCATAAATGTCTATCCGCGATGCGCCGATTCCCCGATGCGACTGCCTTGAAATCGGAAAAACAACAAGTGCTTCGGAATATATATAGACCAACATCTTAATTGGCATAAGAATATAGAGATCCTTTCGGGTAGAATACGTATACTAACTTATATTTTAAAAAAGTTGCGCAGTTCGGCAGAGAAGAACTCTTTAATTATGGTCTTTTATGCTCTGTGTCAATCATTCCTGTCATACTGTATACCGGTCTGGGGAGGAGCAACCGGAAATGTTTTCATCCGATTGCAGCGAGCACAGAGAGCAATCCTCGAGTCATGTTCTCGCGACCTCGGGGGTATTCTACTACACAACTTTATGCGGAAGCTAAGCTGCTAAAAGTGAGGCAGCTCTATGTACTCCACTCTGGTCTCCGGAGGCATTTAAATCGACCGTCCACATTGCCGGCTGGTACGCTGAAATATAGAGTGTTTTCTATAACCCCATGCAATAGAGAGTTTCAGAATACGAACTATAAATTAAATAACTATTTCAATAAAATACTAAATATATTTTCAAAAACATAATGAAATTGTAAATTAATATTAAAAACATATTTACTTCAATCAGATTACCGTAATGCTGAGGATCTGATACTGGGACGTCTGGGATAACTTCAGGCGCGCACACACATACACACATACACACAGGCACACACAGGCACACACATACACACACACATAAACACACACACGCACACACATACGCGCGCGTGCACGCACACACGCACACGCACACACGCGCACACACACACACACACACACACACACACACACACACACACACACACAC
>PKRV01001686.1:0-14472 GCA_003709505.1 Hyphantria cunea | reverse complement strand
CACACACACACACACACACACACACACACACACACACACACACACACACACACACACTAACCTACTCTTAAGATGTATTTTGATTGCGTTTTCTTAATATTGTAATGATATTTTACATATTTAGAGGCTTATATCTAATAACACGGGGGCACTGACTTCTGAAATCATATACTTTTAGATCAGCAGTTATTTTAGAGCTTAACTTTAATATAATGTCGGTGCTATTTCGTTCTTATATAGTTCAGACAACGATGATAATGTATTCCTGTTATTATATCTCGCATATAGCCCAGCGACAAAACTATCGGAACTACACACTCGCTTCCCGTTGCTCGCTAACTCGTTTCTAGCTTCTAGCAGTGCTGGCTCCGCATTCATTTAGCAGTGAGACAAATGCCTAATATTTATATCACTTATGGCGATAGAGAAAAAAACACTGTTAATACAAAAAAATACACTGATTGATGAAAACCTGCATATACATTGAGGCGAAGAATCTTGAAAAAAGAATAGGTAAATGACGGTTAATAAATAACTGATACGTAATAGACGTAAATTTAAATTATTTATAGAACTGTGTGACTTTCATACGTAGCTTAGGCTGAACGATATTATTGTAATATAAAACGAAGATTCGAGGTAATAATAATAATATATTGTTCTTTCTGCGTGTATGTGTGTATTTTGATTTCTTTGATTCTTCATAGATTAAATGGTGTGAAAACTCTTGAAAAATTAAACCACGTTATGGTCTGTGTATATTCTACCTTAGTGGGAGTGGGAGGGGACAAGGTACTTCTGATATAAATACATATTATTTAGACTAACCCAAACAGCTCATTTTTTGTAGGTAATCAATCTAATAATAAGAAAACATCCTAAATGATTTGATCGACCCTTTTGAATTTATCTGGTATTAGATCAGGATATTTTTTACATAATTCCAAACCAAAATAAACCCGTTTTCATTATTTTAAATTAATTTTATATATATATTAACGGTTAAAGAAACTTTATTTCTCAAAAGAATTTACAAAATTCACTTACTGAGAAAACATACAAACATGTTAACAAATAAATCAAATGATTTATTTGTTAACATGTTTGTATGTTTGTATGTTTTGTTGCTTATTCAAATACCTCTATCACTATTAGGCGCAGGAGATCTAATTCTGAAAATATCAACAAAGTAGCAAGAGGACACGATAAACTTTCCACATCAACATTAACCCGTTGCAATACACTGCTGGACATTGGCCTCTCTCAAGGAACACCACACCACAGAGCCCGACCTGTTGTTTTATGCATCCAGTCGCTGTCAGCCCTCTTATGTAAGATGTGAAAAGAAAAACAAATAAATTTTACTACATTAATATTGACAATCAACGAGTGTCACTCGCATCATCAAAAAAGCCATTATATTAGACATAAGCCTCAAAAAAAATAGAAAAAGTCTTAATTCATATTTCAATTATAATTATAATTACAATAATAATTCACGGGTATTCAAGAAATTGTTTTTGTAATTCTGGGGCAGTTGAGCAGACGGTCACCTTATAATGTATCTTATTTTCAAAGCGTAGGTGACCAATATTTCCACAAAATATATTCATTATTTCACATCAAACCATAATTTCATAAGTTACTTTATTGTTTCTTCTCAATTATAAACTGAAAATATGATTAACTTATTTTATTTTACTGCTATTACTTTCCCATTTCTTGTCTATCACAACGTTTCAAATATTTTTAATTGGCCTAACATAATATTCATGATTTCTAAAGACCTTTAACGATCTCTGTTTTAAGAATATATAATATAAGAGTAAGGGCCTCTTAAGAAATATGTTTGCTTCAAGTATTAAATATCCTTAAATGTAATTCAAGAAAGTAATAACAAATAAGTCTTTCTCAAGGTCAGATTGTCTTATCAAATCTGTCACAAATATGTGATAAACTGCTTAAAATATTGCGCAAAACATCCAGTTTATGAAATCCTTAAGATGTATAAAAAGATAATTAAGACCGAGGAATGGTCACTCACCACTTAGTACTTCTAGAGTATAAACGAATCCAAAAATGTTTAAGGTAACAAACGCAAAATATTGAAACATTGATCCATTATATTTTCTTTTAAAAGAAATATCATTGATAACAATGTTTTCTATTTGCTTAACAGATACTTCTAATCACTGCAGTCGTCACGACTGTCTATGCACGACCTCAAGAAGGACATGGTCACAATCATGGTCATGCATACTCTTCACAGAGTATAGTACTGTACCAGGCTCACGAGACTAAGCATGAACCGCACCATGAGCACCATCATGAGAAACACGAAGAACATCACAAACCTGAGGTACATAAGAAAAAAGAACAACACGAAGAAAATCACAAACCTGAGGAACATAAAGAAAAGAAACACCATGAAGAACATCACAAACCTGAGGAACACAAGAAAAAAGAACATCACGAAGAACATCACAAACCTGAGGAACATAAGAAAAATAAACAACACGAAAAACATCACAAACCCGAAGAACATAAGGAAAATAAACACCACGAAGAACATCACAAACCTGAGGAACATAAGAAAAATAAACACCACGGCCATCAAGAACACCACCACGTTGACTACTATGTATGTATCTCGAAAGCACAGATTGTAAAGTAACATGTCTTCTATTAGTAGAAATTATTTTCAGTCATCAACAGCCTTTAATAGTCCATTGTTGGATGCGAGCCTCTTCTTTGAAAGGAGGTTTTGGCATTTTATGTGAAGCTGGGCAGGTGGGATGGTATTGGCTTTGTATCAAGTTTTTTTTTCTTATCATTGCAAAGAAAACAAAACTTGACACAAAGCCAACAATAGTACTCTGTTGTCCTGTGTAATTTACTCTCTCTCTTTTTGCTTGTTTTGATACCCACGGGATGAGCGTGGGTTGTGGTAATGAAGGTGGGTTTTCTTAGTCCATCATCACTTTAACAAACATGTAAAATACGTAAGACATAGTCCACTTTAATTTATTAACTAATTGCAGGCCCACCCTAAGTACGAGTTCTCATATGAAGTCAAAGACCCTCACACTCATGACTTCAAGCACCAACATGAACACCGCGATGGCGATGTTGTGAAGGGTGAATATGCTTTACATCAACCCGACGGCACCATCAGAATTGTCAAGTATTACGCTGACAAAAAGACTGGGTGAGTGTTTAGAAAAAATAAAGCCCTAAGCGCAACAAGTTATTGAATCAAATTTTAATTCTTTGAATAAACAAAGAATGAATTATTACAAAAATAAAACCCGACTGCGTCAATATCATTTGTGAAACATAAAAGTTAAAAACTATTTGTTTTGACACCATACTTGATGTATTTTGAAATAAGTTTTCAAAATATTTATTAAGATTACTTTTTGGCTTCTAAAGTCACCAAGTATCTCTCTCACGGCCAAGACAAAACTATTGACACCGCTCACATAAAAATACGATAAACCATTTATGCTGTAGGTAATGTAGGGCATATCCAAAAAATATACATACAAACACAAACTTGAAAAACATAACCCCTCTTCTTTCGAAGTCGGGTATAAAAAATTTCATATACATAATAAGTACGTAATTAAGATGTCGAAAACAATTTTGGTCATCAAAAATGAAACTCTACTACATAATGTTTAATAATTAATTAACTAATAGTCAAACTATTTTTTCAAACTTAACTTATAACGTTCCCTTTATAAGCAAACCAGTACCAATAATACTTTTTTATCCAAATTACAGATTCCACGCTGATGTTAAGTATGAAGGACACGCCAAACATATTGTTCCTGAGCACCATCACCACCACTGATCTCCTCTTCTAGTCTAATTGCTTGCTGTTTTAACTTTAAGGTTGTTGATTGTTGCATGGTTCAAGTGATGTTTTGTAAATACAAGTATTTTACTAAATGCCCTTTTGCTTAATTTTTGTACTCCGAAGTCCTCTTTAGGTCCTCTTTTTAGAACAAAAGTATATTTAATAAATTGTGACACAATGTTTTTCAAATTGTGAGGTGAAAATAATAAGAATAAGACTGTCAAGAATCCATATGAAAACCGTTTAAATTTCTTAGATCGAACAACATTGCCTACATAAAATGTCTCAGTATTCCACCAAAGAAATATGAAATTAAACCAAATATAAAAGAATAAAGTCTTTGAAAACATAGAACTCAGAAACTTTCTACAAGACCACAGGAAACTAATAGAAACTACAAGATTAGGGACGTCAATATAAAATTATTCATTTGTGTACATTGTAAGTACTGACTATTTGTCAGCGCTAAGGATTACAACAACATGCTATAGAGACGCAAGCTCAAACGTCAATTTATTATGCTGCTACCCTATCAAAATAAATTGATTTTTATTAATGTCGATGCTGACATTAGCGCCTCTATAGCATCTTATTATAATCCTTAGTATCAACAAGTAGCCAGTTCTTAGAATTTACAAAAAATAATCATTTTATATTAAATTACCTAATCCTATAGGCGCCCATTACCGATTTATAGATATACCTATAATATATGAGGCGCGCATAGCCTAGTTGCTCTCGGTGATTAGAAACAATTACCGAGAGTAAGCAATGACATCGCGGTCAGTACCTTGATGAGTGACCGGTGGTGGCATGTCACCAAGAGCATCTCCGTGATTTGGAGGTCACGTTAAGCAGTCGGTCCCGGGTGTTGTCATGAGCAACAGTCGTGAAGCTTAGTTGGAGGCATTTGCGCGGCTTTAAAACATCCAACGGCAAGATTACATAGCCAGAACCTAGTCTTGCCAGTCCCTAGCCCGTACTTGGCCAGGGTAGGGACGTATGGCCTTAACCCTCTCCTGAGAGGAGACAAGAGCCCAGCAGTGGTAGTAGGATTATCAACAACCCATAAACAACAGATTATGGTTGTAGATAATCCTATAGTTTTCTGCGGTGGAGATCTTGATCCTTCATAAGAAATATATAAAGTTTGAAATTGAAAGTAAATTCTATGCTTTCACAGAGTTATACTTTTATATTTGGTTTGATTTCATATTCATTTGGTAGAATACTGAGACATTTTATTTAGGCATTTTAAGTTCCTGACTAATATTTTTTGAAAGGACCTGAAGAGGGCTTTAGAATATCCTACCGTCTCAAGAAGTAACTTATCACTGTTTAACAAAAATTAAACCAAATTCAGTAAAATACTTGTATTTACAAAACATCATTTTAACCATGAAACAATTAACAATTTTAAAAGTTAAAACAGTAAACAATTAGGCTAGAACAGGAGATCAGTGGTGGTGATGGTGCTCAGGAACAATATTTTTGGCGTGTCCTTCATATTTGACATCAGCGTGGAATCTATAATATGGATAAAAGAAGTATTATTGCTACTAGTTTGTTGATAAAAGCAACGTTACAAATTAAGTTTGAAACAATAGTTTGACTATTCGTTAATTAATAATTAAACATTAGGTACCAGGTTTTCATCTTCGAGGACCAAATATTATTTGTAAAAACTTAATTATCTACTTTTTATGTATATGAAATCTTTTTACTTTGTGTCTTTCATGTGTTACAGCACGTATTGTAACTTGATGTGCTTAGTTTTTGTCATTTAATTTATTTTCTTCTAAATACTCACCCAGATTTTTTGTCAGCGTGGTATTTAACAATTCTGATGCTACCATCGGGCTGATGTAAAGCATATTCGCCCTTCACAACATCACCATCACGGTGTTCATGATGGAATTTGAAGTCATGGGTGTGTGGATCTTTGACTTCATATTCAAACTCGTACTTAGGGTGGGCCTGTAATTAGTTAATAAATTATAATGGATCATATCTAGTGTATTTTACACGTCTTTTTGCGTCATGATGAACTAAGAACACATTATATTACCACCCTCATACATCCACAATCTGTTGTTTCGGTATACATACATAGTAGTCAACGTGGTGTTTTTGATCGCCGTGCTGTTCATTTTCCTTATGTTCCTCAAGTTTGTGATGTTCTTCGTGTTTCTCATGTTTGTGCTCATGATGAGATTCGTGTTTGTTGTCATGGGATTGGTGTAATACTGTGCTCTGTGAAGAGTATGCATGACCATGACCGTGATTTTGTCCCTCTTGTGGTCGTGCATAGACCGTCGCGATGACTGCGGTGATTAGAAGTATCTGTAAAACCAAAACAAAACATTACTTGTTGTTTATAAACACATATTTCAAATTATAGCTTTTTTAGTATCTTTGTATGGTTTTTCTTAATGGTTTACATATATGTGGCCTTATTTATTACCTTAAACATTTTATGTGAAGTTCTTTACTTCTGCAGTACTAAATAGTAAGTGATAATTTACTGATCACAATTTCACTATTTATACCAAGTGAAGGTTTAGTAAGGTGATTTTTTACGCAATAACTGAACCTGTTTAACACATTTATCTGACAGATTTTGCTTTATAAATATGACCTCAAGAAATACTTGAATGAATCTTGTGTTACGTGGGTGTTTGATATGTCAAGTAATGTTTTCTCTGAATTAATTAATCATTAGTCCACTACTAGATCCAGCACAGCCACTAAAGACACCATATCACATTGTACTTCTTTATACTGACTGTACTAGCTATATTCATTGCACCACCGATCAATCTGTTTAGTGAACCTTTCGTTTATCGACTCTTTCACTTTAACAACACCTCTTTCTTATTAATCCTTTTCCAGACAACACCTCTCATTATGCTTATATAAACAAGTATCAAGGAGGGCACCGCATGATCATCATCAAAAAGTGTTTTTCATAAAGTTGGTTGGTATAATTTTCCAATTGTTACAAACTGATACTATAAAATTTCTTCTAAATAAAAAAATTGATAGTATATTTTCATTCAATTTCAAGAATGTCATTATAATTACTGATCCTTCATTTGTTTTTAGGAAGTTTCAAATACTAGAAAGAGTTACTACATAATATAATATTATTTTTTATATATTATAGGTATATGTTTTGGCTCAAGAATATTATGTAATGAAAACTTGCAAATGGTTATCTTAAAGCTTAACTAAAATGTTTCATAGTCTTAGAGACATTTTGGTATTTTAAACATAAAAAATTCAAAATTGATAAAATTAAATTATAAAAATAGTTGGAGCCCCTGGATACTGGAGCATTTATTTATGAATAGTTCTAACACTTTTACACAAAAGGTAACGTAACAAATAGTGTCATATAGACACTTGAAATGGTACTCAATGAAGCGTACAGTCACATGTTAATTTAGGTTTTTTTAATGGAATAGAGGGCAAACGAGTAGACGTATCGCCTGATGGTAAGCGATTACCGCCGCCCATGGACACTCGTAACACCATAGGCGTCACAAGTGCGTTGCCGGCCTTGGGGGATGGGGAGGGGGATGAGGGGAAGGGTTGGATTATGGGCCTCCGGTATCCTCACTGACTCGGTGAAACACAGCGCAGGCGCTATTTCGCGCCGGTTTTCTGTAAGACCGTGGTGTCACTTCGGTCGAGCCGGCCAATGCATGCAGAAGCATGGCTCTCCCACGGGGATAGAAGAAATAGATAAGTTTATCGTCCACGTTGTCATCATAGCAAGATATGGCAGAGTACGTCGTCATAACCAATGTGAGATATTTAGACTTGCCAAACCAAAGCAATTACAACACTCCGCCCAGGTATATGTTTTGTACGTAGGCAACTACTGTTAGTTTTTGAATATATACTTTTTTGTTCATAAAACCCTCTTTAATAGATATTTTTTCTTCCACGTTCAGACAGTGACCAGTTACGTTTTTATTATAGGTATTGATATCGCAAAGAAAACTCTTTCTAAAATGAATTATTCCTTCTATGATGATTTTGAGTTTGTATTTTCTTACCCTTTAATTATTTTTACGAATGCTTCGTTTACTTTTTTAAAATTTTTGTCATCTCTCAGATTTCTTTTGAAAATATCAAATTTTCAGGATGACAGAGTATGCCATTTTATTATATTCTATTCGGTACATTTTTGCCCGGTATGCTAAGTCAGGGTCATGAGTTTGATTTCAAACAAACAAACAACAACCCATAATGTCCCATTGCTGGGCACGGGTCTCCTCTCTGGAGAGGGTTAAGGCCATACGTCCCCACGCTAGCCAAGTGCGGGTTGGGGACTGGCAATAACATGTTGTGGCTACGTAAATCTTGCCGTTGGATGTTTTTAAGCCGCACGAAGGCCTCCAACTAAGCTTCACGACTGTTATCGTATGATAACAACCGGGACCGACTGCTTAACGTGACCTCCGAATCACGGAGACGCTCATGGTAACATGCCACCAGCGGTCACCCATCCAGGTACTGACCGTTTTTCAGAAACAAAGAATGATTCAGGGCTTTCCTGAGTCCTCACGTTCATACAGGTCACTTGTTTTAGATGTGTATAGCAAATTACGCAAGTATATACGTGACAAAGTGACCCTACTCTGCCCGATGGAAAGCATGAGCAGAATCCAAGAGTGTTCGTCACCAGAATCATTGCGTGTATGTATGTAGACAATGCAAAAATGCAGCATGATAACTCATACTATGGCAGCCTATTGAGATGCTTCTGCATCATTGAGTCTCCGGTCTCGCACTCACTGACGAAACACGTCAGCATGAATGTTATCATTTTAGCTTCTGTGAGAAGGTAGTACCGCCCTGGTCGAGCCAGTCCATTCGTGTTGAAATCAGTGAACTACTGTAAAAATCTGGTTAATATTAACATAATCAATACTAAATTTACCTCAAAAATCACTTCTGTAGATCCTCTAAGCGATTTTGTAAATGTTATAGTAGGATCTCCAGACTTGAGAGATGATCAAGGTGATTATGAACGAAAGATAAGTACAGAATTTTTATAGGTTTAACGTTAAGTCTAGTGAGCGAAATGCTTTTTAATTATGAAATCATTATACGCAGTCTAAAGTCTCCTCGACTTTTCTAATCGTACTTTGTAAGTATCTATAAGCAATGCTGTTAAGTTCTACAAAATATGAGTAAAGGTAGTCTCTAAATATATTACAATTTTTTTTCAGCGTATTCAAGTGCATGTCGTTCACTCTTTAATTAACTTAATAAAACATAAGAAAAACGAATTTGATCTACATTTCGTTTTAACATATAATAATAATAATAATATTAATTATTATAGATCTCTTTATTGTACACCAGATTCATTGCTAGGTTAACATACAGGTAGAAAAGTACAATTGGCGGCCTTATCGCCCGGAGGCAATGTGAAATGTAAAAAGAAATGTATTCGTTTAAAAATAAACGAGTATCGATCACAATAGCCTGGTCGCGTTGTGCAATATTAAAGATTTCACAGTCTTGTGTTAAGATGTTGTCCTCTGTAGGTATTGACATCATCATCATTTTTTCATTAGGAGCTAAATTTCATTTCGAATACCGCGAAAAATCTAATCTATTTTTGTTTTGTGCATTTCATCCTCATCATCAACAACCCATAACGTCCCAGTGCTGGGCTCGGGTCTCCTCTCAGGTGGGGGTTAAGGCCATATGTTTACGTTTGTGTTTTTAATAGGTGCTAAATAAATAGTGGAATGGTATTGGCATCCATATCAACTGTATCACTATCATAGAACTATTCACCTAATGAGTGAAAATTCATTTTTAAAATAGTTTATGCATAAGACATAGTTACGTTACGTGAACTGACATATACATCAGTCAAATCACTGAAATCGATATTAAAAGTTAGTGTTAAAGAACGAAAATAACAAATAACTAAAATAGAGGCATGTTTCGGAAAACATTATTTTCATTTTACTTTATTGTTAAAATGTCCTAATTGGTTTATTTGCACTAAAAAGTCTTCAAAATTATTTGTCAAGTGCAACCCAAAAATAAGAAATAAGACCTACGTAATATGCTATTACCTATATGTATCGTATTTTACTTTTAGAGCAAAAATGAAAACAAAGATGTAGACAATAAAGTTTTTTTATTTACAAAACATCATTTGAACCATGCAACAATCAACAATAATAAGAGTTAAAACAGTGATCAATTAGACTAGAAGAGGAGGTCAGTGGTGATGATGGTGCTCAGGGACAATGTGTTTGGCGTGTCCTTCATACTTGACATCGGCGTTGAAGCTGTAAAGTAAAATCAAACTTGCTTCAACAAAGGTATTTATATATTATATAGGTAATTTATGAATGAAGTACTAAAAAATGTTTACTTTGACTAGTTAATATTTTATCTTTAACATACCGAACCTTTATAGTTAACCATACATTTGAACATAGAGTTTAGTTTACGTTACATCTGATTATCAATGAAATTGTAATAGTCAAAATAGATATGGCCTGCAATTTAAAACGATGTCATTCTCAATACTCACCCAGTCTTTTTGTCAGCATGGTACTTTACAATTCTGATGGTACCATCGGGCTGATGTAAAGCATATTCACCCTTTACTACATCGCCATCGCGATGTTCATGCTGATGTTTGAAGTCATGAGTATGGGGGTCTTTAACTTCATATGCGAACTCGTACTTAGGGTGGGCCTGTAATGTGATAGTTAATTGTAATAATCTCTGTCCGCAATTAGGCAGAATACTTTACAACATTTAGTTTCAGGATACATACATAGTAGTCGACATGGTGTTCATGATGGCCGTGGTGTTCATTTTCTTTGTGTTCTTCATGTTTATGGTGTTCTTCGTGTTTCTTGTGTTGGTGCTCATGATGAGGCTTATGCTTGGTCTCATGGGATTGGTGTAAAACTATGCTCTGTGAAGAGTATGCATGACCGTGACCGTGATCATGTCCCTCTTGTGGTCGTGCATAGACCGTCGCGACGATTGCAGTAATTAAAAGTACCTGTTGAATAATATGTATTATTTTTTTAAAGAAACATCTTAAATTAATATTATCTGGAAGTGATCACATGCTATAATTAAAAAAAGCTTTCGTTACCTTAAACATTTTTATTTCAGTTCTTTACTGGTAGGGTACTTAGTAGTATCTGATACTGTCTTAATCATATTTTTCCTTTTTATACTACTTGAGGTTTTAATGAGATTGATATTTTTCGCAATGTTTAAACCAGTATGATATACATATATCTTATGACAGATTTTGGTTTGTTAATTTGACCTTAAGAACAGCTCGACGGTGACTTTCTTTATTTCAGATAGTATAATCCTTCAATTTCCATCATTTCAGAGCCAACATAAATGTAAATACTCTATAATAATATCGAAAACGTTTAGATATGCCGTTTACTAGATATCTGAAATAGAAACGTGAGATGTACGTAATAAAATAATAATAATAAAACAGCTTGTACAATTCTACAATTCATCTTTTAGACTGAAAGTATTACATAATGTAATGAAAATAACTAACATTTGCATTTCTATTCTAAGTAACCGGAATTAGATTGAACGACATTTGATCCAATTCCATCTTAATCGCAAAGACAGTAAAATTAATATAAAGAGAAGTAGCTGAGCCGGAAAACGTTGCATCGCCATATACAGAGTGTAAAAAGACTACTACCGAAATCTTGGAGGTTGCAATCAGACCATGATACTGAATACTGAAAACGCAAAAAATAAAATATGTTAACTTATCAAAGCCCTTTTCTATTTTTTTTCTGGTTACATACATATAATACAACATAATAGGACTTAAATTTATCATTTAGAAAACCAAAAACAAATTAAGTCAATAAAACAGCTATGTATACTAAAATACAAACAGCTGCGTGGCCCGGGGTCATTACACCGCGCGCCATATGGTTTAACTTTAACTACAGAATGGGTGCGTCCCGCCTCCCACCATATTACTAACTGATAATACCAATAAGACTAATACTGCCTTGTTAATAGCGCTGTCTAGATGCTAGGTAGTAATCTAGTATCTAGACAGCACAACCGACCTTAATTTTGAAACAGAGCCTTTAAGAAACATAAGTTTTAAATAAAATGCTAACTAGGAAGATACCTATTAAAAATAAACATAATGTAATGCCCTAACTACATGGAGCGTGTATCTGCGTAAACAATTGTCTGTGTGTATGTAGACAAATTGGTATTAGGTAGGTACAAAACTTTATTTTTCTTCGTAATTAAATTCTTAGGTAATTAACTAGGTACCTACTCACTTACTTGAAAACGCTGAAAAACTTTAAACGAAATCACTCACTAACCTGGCTTTCTGATGGGTTATCAACCAACGCTAAATAATAAATGAATAGGCATCTATTTAGGCACTTATTTTTTGCGTTCGTATAATAAAATTATACCTATTGATCCCTTAAATACTCTAACCAAACTTAAACGCTTTCACTCTGTAGGCAAGAGTATGGCTGCGTTTCCATCAGAGTATAGTAGACCCATTAGGAACTCCGTTTAACTCCCAAGAGTAAACAATAAATATTCAAATTTAAGTAAAACATTTACCCTACAACGGAAATCGAACCCATGGCATCGTGCGTGTGAAATCTTAACCCTAGACGTGTGTGCCGTGCTCACCGCCGTCTGATCGATGCCGTAGGTCGGTAGCCCATTTTCGGGGGATTTCCCGCCTGCTGTACAATGACTGAATAATCGACCAATGAAAATGAGCCAATAGTCAAAAAGGCGTATTTGATTAGATGTATAAATTTATTGTTTGTTTACTTTTGCGTTAATATTCGGTCACTTGCGTGGTGCATTATAATTTGTAATAAGGTACTTTTCTTTCGCGAAAATATTTGTGTTGTCATTTAATTATTTTTTATAGGTTTAGTAAGTTAATTAAGTAATTTGTTCGTTTTTTATGTCTATTTTTACCAAATTTTAGTGGTATTTTAGAATAGGTGCCTACTTTTGTTATAAAATCACTGTTATTTTTATAACAGTGATAGTGATTATTTATAATCTTTAGTTTTTGATGCTGAGTGCAATACGGCTGAAGAAATGAGAAGCCGTATCACATCTGTATTTTCGGACCTGAATGCAAGAACTGCCGAGGACCGTACATTCCTGGATCGCGTTCATCAGCCTACAATCAGATAAGCTCGGCTGTGCCATATACGAGAAACAGCTCAGTTGAGTACCAAAAATCAACTAACTATTTACTTGCGTTAGGTATTAACAACCCTTTAGGGCTCCTTTTAATTTTTGATAATTCAGTCGTAATATAGCAGCCGGGAAATTCCCGAATATTTTGCTATCTAATAAATCAGCACGTAAATACGCGTATAATAGTAATATATTATATATAATACATTGCTGGCTATTGAATGGAGTAAAAATCTTGACACATTGTTTTCTCCAGTTATAATTTTTTTTAATGTCAGCTGATATTTTTTAATGAGTTTTGGGGTGCTGTATCAGCCCCTTTCTTCGGTAGTCGTCTTTTTACACCCTGTATAATAAAAAAAGTTAAGAAAATACGATCTGGTCACCCTTATCATTTAGGGGTATGAAAAATAGATACTAGCTGGTTCTCAGATCTATCGGATACACACAGATATTTTTATAAAAATCGGTCCAGCTGCTTGGGAGGAGTTTGGTCACAAATACGAGACACGAGAATTTTATATATTAGATTAATGCGCATGGCCATGGATTAAGAATTGAAAGTTTTAACACTTTTATTCATCCAATGAGCATCATAAGATCCGAATAAAGGAGCGAACTGCATAGGACAACGGTAATACAAAGAGAAGCAAAACTGGACACAAACCCTATGGCAATCCGTCTTATCAGCGTGGTATAGTAGGCCTAGGCTTCTTCTTTTTGGGGAGAAAACTATGTGCAGCAATGGACTATTGTGCGGTGATGATAGAGATATTGGATATATCATCTGCTAACTGCTCTCCAGTCATGAAATAAATTTTGATAGTCTTATATTAAAAAAAATATGTGAAAGTTTATAACAAACTTGTCACACCTGTTAATAATATATTAACATGTGTGACAAGTTTGTTATAAACTTTATAGGCGCGAAAAATATATCAATTCCTTGGCAGTCGGGTAAAAATTACAATTCACTATTATCTAAGGTTATTAAAATTGTAACACTTACAGTAAGGCACGGCAAACCTATAACCATCAGTCTTGCAAGTTTATTTCTAAAAATATACATTTGTTATCAATCAATCAATCAATCAATCATCAGCCTATCGCAGTCCACTGCTGGACATAGGCCTCTCCAATTTCACGCCACTTAGTTCGATCTATGGCTTCTCGCATCCAGCTCCTGCCAGCCGTCTTGCGCAAATCATCGCTCCACCTTGCTTGTGGACGTCCTACACTACGTTTGCCGAGACGCGGTCTCCACTCAAGAACTCGTTTACCCCAACGGTTATCGGTTCTTCGGCAAATGTGGCCAGCCCACTGCCACTTCAGCTTGCTAATCCTGTGGGCTACGTCGATGACTC
>PKRV01001685.1:408874-432993 GCA_003709505.1 Hyphantria cunea | reverse complement strand
AATATATAAATAAAATAAGAAAGAAAACTTCCACATTAGGAATATAAACGAAAGAAAATACGACGAAACGGACACAAAGAACACCCACGTGATATTTGAAACACGAATTCCATATAGAAGAATTTACTGAAAAGCAGATAGATATGGTACAAAAGTTAACATCAATAATAAAAACTCTAGGAAATATATCTGCTCATGTATTGATAGCCAAGTCTTAACTAACATCTTTATAAGCGCTTATTAGAGATCAAGGGTCGGATGAAGAAGAAGTCCTCCTTGACACGGCCCGTATAGTGAAGAGGTTCCTGTCTTTGGAGCCTAATTCCCGACCAGGAAATCGAACCTGAGAGCGGGTAGACAACGCTGTTATATGCCTCTGTTAAGGGCCGTCTACACGAACAGGAGAATAGAGACGGCCGCTTACATTCTGTACTGGTATTTTAATTACTATTAACGCTAAAACTCATTACGTTTCAAATACTTTACCTACTATATGTTATATATCCTGCGACCAATCATAATCCTAAGTGTTTAAAGTAATAAATAGATTACTGTAAAAGGCATTTAGTTCTGAAAGTAATTGTCTAAAACAATACATACAAGTGTTTATATTACCTTGGCCGATACAAATTGCGGGTAAGACTCATATTTTTGGAGCGTAGGTGTGGACTTGGGTAGAACTGCTGTAGGCGGTAATGGTTCTGAAGATTGTTTCCGAACCTCTCGGCTGTCCTCAGGGACACGTGATTGTCGTTTGAAGTGTTTCGTGCGACGGTGACGACTGTCGGAGCTCGGACTCAAAGGCGTGGCTAGGTTTTCAGCTGCAGATTTAAGATGATTGATATTACTATATAAGTTTGGTAAGGATTATGTTGTGGTAATAAATTGCATACCTCGGATTGCATCCCTACCTACTGTCTAATGTACTTGGAAATTGATCAAAATATTTATTTAGGAGCAATATATTGCGTAACGACATGGTCGTAAAAAGTAGTATTAAGATGACATAAAATAAAAGAATCAATGTCTGTGACATTCTAAATTCATTTGCTTTCTTATTTAAAAAATGGGGCCACGTGGTCGGGCCCAGTTAGGACATTGTTAAATAGCCGTCCATGATTGTTAACTTCTTAAATAAGTTTTATTAACAGGTTATAATAACTATTATATATAATAACTATTAAGAAAGAAACCAACTAAAAAGTCTTTTAATCAGACTCTTAAACCAAAATCAGAAGTTATTATATATTTAGCTCCTAAACTAATGTCTAGAATATTTTTTTAACGTGAATAACTGTAAGGATGATCACGGAAAGAATGAATTTTTAAACGTACTTTTTCTTAGCAAATTTTTGAGATACATGTCATTGCAATCGGAAAGAATTGCATTTTTACTATTCTTCTTTGAGCACACAATACATACTAATTATACAAAACTATATATACTATCGCGCTATTTTGCATTGCACTTGCTCAATTGCACATGCGGTTTTTATGACCGCTACCTAAGTGACGGCTATGTAAATATAGCCAATGATACAGTCCTATATATATGTGTGTAGGTATAGTGAAATTGTAACAGTTCGATGTTTGAAAATCATTTTAGATATCAACATAAAGAATTACATCAAAAAGTAGCCATCGCATGTCTTGTATTTTTGGTATTATCACGTTATTATCATCATCATTCTATTACACACACATAGCTGGATATGGCCTCTCACATTGCACGCCGCTCCCATTAATTTTGGACTTCTCGCATCCATCTCTTATCAGCTATCTTGCGCAAATCGTCACTCCACCTGACTATGTCCTCATATACGCTAAAATTTCTATACAAATAAATTAATTGGAGTATCTGTTCTTTTGTCTTAAAATAAACGCTTTATACTGAACGTATGTGTATGTATGTATTGTACATACCCCAAAAATTTATTTAACAATTGTAATCTGTCTTTTTGTTCCGGCTAATTTCTGGAACGGTTGAGCTGATGATATCCTTATATGATAAGCTCGGCGTCAGTTGCTACTTAGGAACTTACGCTACTTTTTTTTAGACTAACTTTGCCCGCGGCGTTTCTCGCGGTTGTTGTTGTACCGCTACCGCTCAGCTAGTAAGGAGTCAAAGTCTTAATCAAATTTCCGTATAGATGCAACACTTTATTTACAATATATACGCTATTACAAATTTTAACACGCTTTTATTAGTTTCACCTATATGTTTGTTGTTATCAGCGGGTATTTCAGTGTTTTTTACTACAATTATGCTTATTTTCTGTTTAACAAAAAATCGTTAATTGTTATTCTATCATCTTTTGATGATATGGCAACCAGCCGGATCAGCTAGTTCTGCCAATGTCAAGTATTTAAAGTCTTTAATTCTAAGTTTTCGAGTCTTCAAGTCTTTGTCGTGATGGAATTAATGATAAAAAATATAAAAAATGTGGATGATATGAAAGGGGGACCGTCTTTCGCAAAAACAAAAAACGATGCCTACTGTTTTGTTTTGTTTGTTTATCTGTTATTCTGTCTTTAATATTAGCTATGATTTAGATGAAATTTGTAATTGACATAAGTAGTTTGAGTTGTGGGAAAGTATATGGAAACTTTTTGGAATTTTTTTACCATACAATCATCTCTATGAAGGGGTGTTAAATATTATAAATGCGAAAGTAATTATATTAGTTAAGCTGAGGAAGAACATAAGCTATTTTTTACAGCGGTAACACAAAGGCTAATTATGATAAAAACTTTTGTTGAATTTATTTGATTGTATGAAGCGAAAATCTTGGGGATCACCGAATTGTGGGAGAATGATCCTTCGGCACATACGGGTCAGCTCGACCGGTGAGCAACCAGCTTTACAAAAAACAGTTGTGCAAGTGTGTGCTTCAGGACGGCAACGCACTTGTCTGTTTGGTGTCCATCGACGGCAGAGGACATGTGCTGGATATTCAAGGTAAATTAGGTGGAAAAACCATAATCTACTGTCCGCTTGTGTCGATCCATAATTTTCCAAAATGCATAGTCTTCCAAAATTAGAAGAATACCGGCAAAAAAAAAATCATCGCCACTCTTTTTAAAGTCTGATATTGAGGTATCATCTTATGGAATGTTAGGGTACCATAGGCAATCGTGTAAAAAAACTGAACTCAGACAGTTCGGTTTTGGTGTGTAGATCGTCTATTATCTTAAGCAATGATTTGGCCATCAGTGCCTGGAGGTAGGTACCTATACGAAATGGCTCTTCTTGAGCTTTATGACTAGCCTTTGACGACAAATATGACTAATAAAATTGAAATAGTATCTGGTAAAGAGAGATTAAATAAAAAAACTTGTACAAAATAATGAAAGTATTTATTATGTATCTATTTTGGTATAGAACAATTGTTTAGTGCTAAGCACTTAATTCTCCAATTTTGTCTGTTTATGAACAAACTCGTTAACAGGCAGCCAGATCACAACAATGGTGATTATCATATTTTATATTAAAGTACAATTACAAATTTGTAATATGCGGAATGAAATAAATATACTTTAGTAAATTGCCATAAGATAAATATTAAAACAGACTAGGTCCATGCTCCTCTTAGCTTCTCCACCCGTATGAGTGTGTCCAGTGTTCCAATTGGTGATGGTACAGTGATGCAAAAAGTCTTTTTCCCTAAATGTTTCAAATATGTAAAGTATTTAATCTATCTAATGATCTTTTTTTATTTTGATTATTTTTTAACAAGAGGCACCGCATAAATGCGACGGAGAGTTGGAATTGTTAGTTTCTTGGGTAGCATATAGTTTTTTGCTATATTGCTAGTGACAGCGAAAGTTAAGAGATTCTCGCAATTTCATTACGCCATTTGTAAAAAATGCGCTATAATAAATTACCTACTGATTGTATATCAAGTAATGTATTTCTCTGTCTGCCGTAAACTTCATATCTTAACTGTACTGATCATCAGTTGGAGTAGAGATCAGGTGAAGCATGGATCTGCCCGAAATTACACATTAAAAAAATATGCAATTTTATATCATATTAAAATTGTATTCTAAATACTGTATTTGACGCAATATTGAATTGCGGGTGTTAGACTTCCAAAAAGATTCAATAAACTATATAAGTCTACATTTTACCTTATGTAGTTTATTTGTGAACCATTTGAAAGTTATACACCCACTTATCTACAAATCTCACGATAGATATTCTTGACATTTGCGACATGAAATAAAATAGAAATGTTATAAAACCATTAACAATTATAATCGAATAAATGTTATTAATTAGCTTCTGCATTCCCTTTCGGTGATATAAGCGTGTGTGTGTTTACCGTTTTCCAGTTAAATGAGAACAAACACCTACAAGCAAAAGCTTAATTAATAAAATTTACTGACAACACACGATTGCCAATATTCGGGCTGCCTCGCATTGCTTATCACTCCTACAACACCGCAATTATCTTCACATCATTAATACTATTCTGACAAACAATGGTACTCTACCAACTTACTTAGTGAACGGACAATGTTAGACAACTATTTTTTGGAAGGCATCGCAAAACTAATGACTCTGTCACTTGAAAATGATTTTGAATATCCATTTTTAGAAAAATGAAACACTTGTATTGCTTTTAACAATTTCAAGTCATTTTAGTTGTATGTATAATATAAATATGGCATTTATTATTTTGGTTATATTGCTAAATTGAATAATCGCCAATAACGCAATGTGCGTGGATTAAAAAATGACAAATGACATTGCATATAAATAGAATGATTTAATACTTCTATTATTTCGTTTCAGATGTGTAGTGATGTTACGTTTTGTTTTAATTATTTAACAATTAATAGTCTAACATTGTCCGAATAAGAGTGTTAGTAATAAAATCATTTTTGTTGACTGGTAACATCGACGTCTCACGGCCAATAGTCTCTGGCCACCATAATACTTTGAAATCACTGGATGGCACTTAAAAAGAAAACTATAAAAGTGTATTCGAAATCATATCTCTATAACCTGAATGGATTCAATACAAAATACTGCAAAATAACATGCATAAATAATAATATTTCTCAAAATATTTTTCCACTGTAATTAATAATACAAATCAAGTTAAGAAATATATGGCGCATACAAGTTATCGACATGAACGCTTCATGGTAGTACAGTACAGATTATAGAGACTTTAACTGAAAAATAAATGCTAAACTTCAATTTCTTCCCGTTTCCTGTGCAGTCTTTTCTTAATACCCCTACTTCAGAGAACATTCATCGGCGAGAATACAATCAACTATATACATATTATATTTACATAGTATTACCTCCGTAACATAGCTAAGACAATCCAAAAGTATAAACCATTTCAATAAAAAATCAGTCGATACAAATTAAACTCGGAGATCGCAGCCGGAACTCATCATTATCGTTGTAACTCTAGGCAAATAGAAAAATATAATACTCCTTAATTTAGAAAATAAAAGTAATACTTCTACTGCATCAAGAAAAAAGATCACAAAATACTCGCGTACTTATGCAAACTATGTTGTGTGCAATTGTAGTTTAATTATTATGATACATGTGATAATGTACAAGATAGACAATATACAAGATCCATGATAACTTCAAAATTGCATTAGAAAATATACTTCAACAATATATATAGTGCATATATATAAGTGAACTAAGGAATAAATTGTAATAAGTTATACATACAGGCGCAGACCTGTGCTTCGCCTAGTTTCTATGCTGGGTGAAGCACAGGCACTATTTAATATCAGGGGACTATTATAGTCTCTGTTTTTCAAACGGGTGGTAAACCCAGGTGAAGCACGTTTGTCCTCAACGTTTGTCCCAAAAAGTCATTTCATATTAAAATTATATTCTTACTAAACTCACCAGATTCATGAGATTTGCTACATAAAATAATAAAAATAATTGTTCCAAAATCAATAACATTATAATTGAATTAATGATGTCAATTATATTAAAAATAAAGGGAATTATGTGCTCGTACGCGAGATACAATATACGAGATATCTTACATAGACACTCACAGATATCCAAGCCTATGTTAGTCTAACTTAGCCTATAAATGCATTATGATAATTACATTTGACGGTTAATTACTTTTATACACGATAGAGATCTCTGGTTCTCATCCAGGCTAATAGTGGCGTATACATGAAGAGCTACCTGTGCGTACGATAAACGCTACGTGACCATACGTGTCGACAAAAAGTCTAAAAACAATAAAGATGCGACTTTAAATCTATGATACTAGCATTACAATTATTATTACTGATTTAAAAGATTAAATACGAGAGCATGTTCACTTAACAACAGCTACCAAATTACTGTATTCACTGTGTCAAATATCACTGGACAGCTAATATGTTTCTACAGATTAACTTAAATAAAAAGTAATAAGTACATTAAATACAAACGAGTAAAATTAGAAGTGATTTGAAAATTTAAAAAAAATTCAGAAGGTCAATGTATTAAATTTGCAACGATGAAGACATTTATTCAAAAAGTACTGGGGTATACTTTGCAATACTCATCAATACAACATAAAAAAATCTTACTAGCTCCACGGTATTGAGAAGAAACCCACAGAAAATGATTCATCAACAACCCATAACGCCCTACAGCTGGGCTCGGGTCTCCTCTCAGGAGAGGGTTAAGGCCATACGTCCCCGCGCTGGCCAAGTGCTGGTTGGGGACTATCTTTAATTAACAAGCACTATGTAACTGAATAATTGTCTCCATTCAAATTGTTTCGTTTTATAATTAGTTGTGTTCATAGAATAGGTACTTTGTTTTTGGTGACTACTGAACAAATTCCACGAATGTATACATAACTAATACTTATAAAATAGAGGTAGTCATGAATAACTGAATGCAACCTGCCACTCAACTTACAACTAAATAGTTTGACACAGTTTCTCAGACCTAACATAATTGCTTATCTAATATGATTTAAAAAAAAAGTTTGTCATCTTAAACGCTACCCAAATAGGTTTATATACTATATTCTATAATACTACTTCATTTGATTTTAGTATCTGTTTTTTCCAGTATTTGGTTACCAATATTCCCTATATAGCAACGTTACTTAATACTTCCATATGTCTCCTGTTCTGAAATAAGATCTAAATTATAAACTTTTTTAATGTTTATTAAAATATTCAATCTTTTTGATCGATTTTGTTCAATTACTAACCTTTTTGTTTAAGAAAGTAGTGTAAAAATAATTAAGCTAATTTATATCAACTGCTTAGGAATTTGACTAAAGGAACAATTATCAAGATATGTTCATATTCAAATATCATTAGTGTTCATAAAACATTGCATGTTCTAGTTCTATGTAAATCTTAAGAAAGAGTAAGGTACTGAATCAACGGTACAGGAAGACTGACGAAAGCTGAAATTTATTTTTACTTACACTTTGTGTAATCGTGTAGTTCATAATATGATCCAGGACAATTTAAGCATAAAAAAGGAGTCAACCTAAAGACAGAGAGTTGTAAATCTCAAATTTTTATAATAACTACATTTCCGCGTTCTAATAATTGTCTGAAAAATATCTTAAAATGTAACATTAGGTCATTCAAGGTCATAAGTTATTCAAATATTCAGTTGACCTCATATTGCAATCACGGTTACAAGTAATATATAAAAATATACTCATTAAAGCTTTAGGGACACAGTATTTTCATAATTGAGCGAAATGAAGAGTAACAAAAATTCTTAACCTAAAATAATTTCGGACATCTGTACTATGGGTACTAGACAACTGATATAAGTACGCGCATATTATATAGAGAAAACACCCAAACTTCGGCACAAATTTTTGCAGATCTTGGAAACGTTTGGTTCTGACCTGGGAATCGAACCCGAAACATCAATCACATCAGTCACGAATGTTACCATTGCGCCATCGAAGCAGTCCTATATTAAAGGAATGAAAAAATGTTTCAAACAAAATTTGTCACTTTGAAACATTTCATTTTAACCTTGACTCCTTTACAACTTTTTTTGTTTTGGACCACGAAAACTTACTTGTACCATATTTTATGAGTCGTTTATATACAACATTAGAACGCCGAAATGTAGGTATATACAAAAATCCAGCATACAAACCTCTTTGCAAGGATGATCGATAGCTTCAATGAACTAAACAAGGGTCGATCGCTTAGGAGAAACTGTGTCTGTGATATATATAGTCAAATTACAAAAAAAACTCGTATCACATTTCAAAACGAACTTTACAAACTATCATTGTGCCAGTCCTTTATCCACAAACATTGTTCACTGAACAGTTCATAACTATTCTATTGAGATCTAAAAAATACGTTTTATTAATGGCAATACTACTATGGACATACTTGAGGACACAAACCATTTGAGCAATAGTAACTGTCGACCATCCATATTTACACTTGTACTACATTGAGATTTTCTTTGAAGATTCAATAATAATTAAATAAATTTACGAGGACCTTCTGGTACACAGTAAAAATCGTAACTACGGTTTTAATATTTCATTACCGCGAGAATTTTGAACCTAACTTTTTTAATGTATTATGCCCTGAAATCTACTGGTGTCCATTAACTTTAGATTAGAGGATTAAGTTTACAACACATCTTTTAAATTCTTGCATGTGAAAGCCAACTTGCAAGTTTTGTATTTATTATTTACAGCGATAGGTGCATATAGGCGGCATAACGCGGCTGCGAGCGGACTTGATGCTGGGGCGAATTAGTCGCAAAGGGGTGAAAATCCGCCCCTTGCCACTCGTGTCACAACGAGTACGACTCGTCGAAAGACACGCCGCAGGCCGCGTTCTATTGCATCGAATTGAAATTTACCCCTAAAATGTTGAGTGGCGAATTATGTGGAACTCCTTGTAGAGGGAAACCGTGTGTAGGGTTAGACTCCATGAAACCAGGAGGAACTTGGTGTTGAGGACATATTAACGCCATTTGCTGTTCTGGTTGCTGTAGTTCCTCTTTTTGCTCAGGTGGGGGTGACGTATGCTCCTTTTTAATCCTGCTTTTTATGCTTGGTCGATTATTAGGGTAGCCCTTCTTTTTGTATTCGAGCCAGAGCGTTCGATTGTTGACACCGAACATTCGCGCAGCTTTGCAAAATCCGATACCACCAAAACGTACGGCTTCAAGAGCTCTTTGGAAATTTTCTTCTGATTGTGGATTAGTTGTACGTCGTCGTTTCGGTGCCGACGACGTTATTTCTTGTGGTGTTTTGACATCAACACATGAGGGTCCCGGAGAAGGACCGGCTACTCCGAGCGACTGGCTGTAATTAGTTATATCGGCGTCCATGTGAGGGTTCATGACATTATTGATGTACATCCCATGGTCTGGTTGCAGAGTTCCTCCGATGCAGGCGTTCGAGTATCGCGGGTACGAGTGCTCCATCATAGTCCACTGGCCTCCTAGGAAGAGAGATAAATGTATGTTTTAATACATTTCTAAGTACATATTAAATGTTTTTGATGTTTTGACAAGTTTCTCATTGATCTCCCTTCCCTGGAATAAAAACAGGCCCGGATACGCGCCGTGTTAATTCCTATTAGAGCGATACTGCCGGTAATTGATTTTTTTTTAAATTTAGATCGCAATGGTTAAAAAAGAAAGGGCCGATATTAATTTAATTCGCAACTAATGACAAAAAATAGTGGATTTGAAGTATTGACCCTAACAATCGCGTATATGTAATAAAATATTGAGTGTTAAAAAAATATGTCTGGGTGACAAACATGCAAAAAGTAAACATTTAAGCATTGAAGAAACAGGCAGAGTACTAATAATGATTATGGTAAAACTAATTATAATAGTCGAGATGAATGAGAAACTGTCAAGGTTTTCTAAAACGTTATGATAAACACCTATTGAGTCGAATGATATTATTTAGAGTTGCTTACTGTTGCACTATACAAATTGTGAAGGTGTAAAATGATAACAACTAAGATGAGTGCAATGTTTCGCAAAAACAAAAGTGATTGCTCACTTCTTACAAAAAAAAAACATGGAATGTACTTACTTACAGTTTAGACTATGTTTTAATAATGGTGATAACTTTAACACACATATACAGTAATGAGTAAACTTGTGAACATACTGTGATCAATTCTATCTCACTAAAACTGCACATAAATTTTAAGTCTAAACTTGAATAGACCAATTTAGCCAGTCTAGTTAAACTAGCAGAAACAGTGCTTTGATAAATGGCTACAGTCAACCATGCACACATTCAAGTGAAGAGTCGCAAGCGAGCTCCAAAGAGCATTAATTCTCCACTCCTTGATTATGAAGGTTTGGCCACCAGAAATCTTACTAAGTGACAAGCATCAATATTTTCTAGGACATGTTCCGAGTACTGTGCAGGGTGCGGGGTACCCCTTTGCCCCTTGCTCTACCATATGGTTCAATCAAGAACTTCGTGTAATGATAAAGCAGTTGGATCGTTCTAATTAGTGCATTGTTTAGCGATTATAGGTCAACTCACTATGATTCTTTGGTACGTCAATAATATTTTACAAGCATATCTGTACCATAAATACAGTAGTGAAGTAAAGTGTATAATTCATGTATGTTGATCAAACTATCTTTGTGTGAAGTCCTTTCAACAAAGCTTTCAAACTTTCAAACAAAGGGTTAAGATATTAAAGGTACCCTTAAAAAACTAAAATGTAGTGTGCCAAAAACTATGATTGCAATGTGCAACACAAATTAAGAATTAATTTTAATATGAACCAAATCCCTATTTAACAGAAGTAGACTAAAAAAATGTTCCAATACTCTTGATTTGAATTGCACGATATAAAGTGATATTGTCTTACCTTGTGATAATGTAGCGGTGGAGTCCATTGTGAGGGGTTCAACTGGAAAGTTGTCTTGTTCCGGTGTCTGTAAACAATAAAATGTTTAATATATTATATAGAACTTAACTTTGAATTGTAATATTTGTAATACAAAACTTATAGGTAAAGTCACATCAATCACTGCCGGCGGAGAGCAACGCACTAGCTAATAGGGTATAGTTATATACCCTATTAGCTAGTGCTAGTGCTAGTACCTTAGTCAAATCAGGTTCTTTTTATCATCTGTCAAAACTAATCAATTTGTATGAAAAATTTACTAAGAACTAACTTGTGATGTCTCCTTGGACAATGTTTAAATTAAATTAAAGTGATTTCTAACTACAAGTGTGCTTCGCCACTGTTACGTATCGTCGGGAAATCACCCTCTAGTCGTCTACTCTCAGTATACCGTGTACATGCGCGTAGATATCTAAGCCAGTTATTCTTGGAGATATAATTGTGCTCAAAATATCAAACCGTAGCACGAGCACATCAGGTCACTCCTCATCACGGGTGACGTGGACTTCACACATGCAACATGGGCAATGCACTTCAATATTAACGCTGTTCACCTCGAGACAGTGAAGCTAAACTTGCTCATTCTTACCGAGAAGCAGATATCATTTCCATCGGACACAACCATCTCACAGACTATCATTTGGAACACTTCTATGTTGCCATACCTGCAGTGTGTGTAAATTAGAGATTAGATATGAGCTCTTGCGGCAATCTTGAAACATCTGTCCGCCTTGTGGCTCAGTGCAGACAGCGATAATCCACCCCACGTTTATGCTTGCCTATACAAGCCCCACATCCATGATACTGAAACTTACCAACTGACGAACCACCTCCAAACGGCTGCATATGTTACTAGAACTGGGCAAATTTGGCAGGGGTAGGTGATGTACAAAACCTCTTTTCTAAGGAGTGGGCCTATGTCCCATCAATGGACTGTTAAAGGCTGTCATAATATGATGAGTACTGAGCTGATTGTAATAATACCTTCACACATCTCACACTTGGCACTCTAATACCAAGCACAGCCTGAATAATGGTATTTAGATTACTGATAAACATATTTATATTACATCAAGATACAAAACAAGAGGCTGTGATTTTAACACACAGTTTAATCGACTAGAGTCACTTCTAACCTAATATTCATTTGATAGGCCTTTTGGTGCAGATACCAAGGAGTATGTCATTGACAAACAACAATGATTGGGCCTATGGATGTATGTTTGAATGTTTTAATGTGTCAGTATCCATGTTTTGTGCATTTACTAGTACACAGTGGTAGGACTCAAAGGCTTACTTGTTGCGAGTTGTCGATGGTACGTATTTCGTGGTACTCCCTCATGCGACGTTGCTGAGGGACACTGCTCAATGTAATAGCATCCACAGTAGGCGCGCCCGTCTCCGATCTGTTCTCGTCGCTCACCATGTTAACAGACGTTGACCCTGTCGAACTTTTCCTGCGTCTGCAACAAAACATTCATATATAGAAGCATTCCTTTCTGAACAGTTCGGGAAGGTTTGTAACTCAAATTTTTTTTACACATCTTAAACTAGACAGAGCCTATTACGACAACAAAAGATGAAATACTAATCAAATATTTAGATTTATCCATATCAAAAATTAATTAAAGTTACAAGTGCTTGTATGGTTCGCACTATTTGTTACAGGTGCTATGATTTAATCCAGGTCTAACCAGAGGCACAATGATGCAATAACATCTCGTTAGGCCGCCATGATGTGGATTGTCTGCATTCGCAATGAGTATAGTGACCACCATTTGGATTTGGCTTATGCTTTTCATCAGGCAGAGTCATTTTGGAACTCCCATATATAAAAATGAACTCACCAAAAATGTTTTGACCAAAGTTTTAGAATTTTAAAAAATTAAGGTGCCGTATTACCTTCTACGTTTATTGGATGGAGAAGCAGCTGGCGACTGCCTTTGGGAATCCATGGAATCGCCCTGGTTGTGAAATTCCGACGAAGTGCCCTGAGACCTTGTTAGGGAAGTTGAATCTGGCATCTCTGTAAGACCTTTTATCTTGAGGAGTTTTGCGGTGTCCAGCACCTATAGACGAAAAATGTGTAAATACAGGTGTCTTAAGAAATATACCGTAAAGCAAGAGGTGAGACTGAGCAACATTGTCAATAAAATTTAATGTTAAAAGACTCAACTAGACTATCAAGAGATATAATCAATAATATTAATTTAAATTATTTATAAACTATTAATATTAATAATTCGTTTCTTTACTTGTTTATTTTGTTCAATGCTTGAAAAGGAAATCGATAAATATGTATTTTTTTGGGTGTTTTGGAATGCAAGTGGATAGCAAAATTAAAAGTAGTCTTTGCAACTACTTGTTGCAATCCTACTTTTTTACCAAATTGTGGAACCCTAAAATTATAGAAAGCTATATGAATCAGTATGTGAGCCATTTATTTTTTTTTTTTTTTTATTATTAATAAAAGACAACTCCCGCATTAGGAATATAAATTCCTGTGTCGCGGGGATCTTTACAAACACACATGAAACGGACACAAAGTACACCCAGACTTAGAACAATAATTTATGGATCACACAAAGAGTTGTTCCATGTAGGATTTGAACCCACAACACATGGCGCAGTAGGAAGCGGCGTGGCGACCACTGAAACTACTAGGCCAACTGTGTAGTCAATTTAAATTTATAATATCAGCTAAGGTAGTAAAATAAAAATACCATGAAGTACCACTATGTTGTACATATTTTCAAGTAAAAAACTACGTATCACATTGAAACAAAACAGAACATAATCGAAATAGGTAATAATTTATCAATTTATCTTTTTTTAATAAGAAAGTTACTTTTAAATTAATAATGAATAAAGTATACGGATGTAATTAGAGCTAAAGGAAACTTCTTACGGCTAGAAAAACATACTGAACTTTTAACACAGTTATGAATGAAATGAAATGTTGCAATAATCAGTATCGATTATTCTCACTGTCGATTTTTAGACAGTCCAACTATAAACTACAATTGTCAAAATGTACCCACCTTTGGCAATTGTTCTTCAGTGACATTAACTTCACCGCAGTACATAAAATCTACCATGGTACGTAGATCGGCGTACGTGACATCTTTCAATATCACTATGGGATGAGGCGATGGGTTGTCGACAAATAATGACTGGAACAAGCACATTTCTAGTTTTATATAGGTTGTATAGCGAGCATAACTACATTAAATTAAAGTGATACACAATACAAATATAGTACTTGTTTTTTTAATAATTTGTTAAGAGAAATGGCTAACGCATTGGGTTTGGGATCTAATAGTTTCAGATTTGAACCAATCCCACAACATTTAATGAAAAAGACATATATATCACCGTTGGTTAAAAAGGTCTCACCTATGTATTTCTTTCATGTTACATATGCAAAGGGGCCTAGGACATACTGATAATGACTGGGGTATTGCAGCGTCAGATACTGAAACAGCAGAATGCTTGATAGCACTTCGTCGGCAGCATTTAACAGTCTGTTGCTGGACAATAAGCATATCCATAGAAAGGAAGCTTTAGCCTACTGAATAACACTGGCCAAACAGATTGGTATAAGGTTTGTGTCATATGCACAGTGAAGTTGACATTCATAGTATGCTTCGCTAATCGGCTTTTACGACACCCATGGGATGAATGGCGGTGGTATCTCTATATTCTTCATCTGTTACCACAAGGAGAGCACTTACGTAAACTTTCATTCTAAATCATTAATACACAAAATAAATACAATATTTTCTTTCATTAAACTATTTTGGATTGGACGTATCTATGTTGGATGAAACAACCAAAACTTTCGTCAAAATCACTGGCCACCTACGTGTAAAGTATTTTTTTTAATGTGTTTAATAATTATCTGTCTCTCTTCTTTTCTTTGTACCAAAGGACGTCTGCTTTTCGTGCTCTGATTTTCTATGATTATAAACGAAAGATTAAAGTTTATCCTTCCTTCACATCTCAAGAAAATTTACAAGCTGCTTTTGGGGAGTCTGCTCCTGCGTTTATTAAACATCGAGAGATACTGGCTGAACTAAACATTGGATCACAGGCAGTATTCACCATCCTGCATGAATACCTTTAAAACACCTTAATGTAAAGAAGCTTGCTTCGCGATGATACGTCATTCTCTCACCGATGAGAAAAAATACCGTTGTGTTGATTGGTGAAAATTTAAGTTAGAATAGTTTGAAGTAGGAACTTCGCCAAACGTATCCTACATTCTTCCAACTGACGAATCATGAATATAGCTACGATTCTCTCACGAAGCAACAATCCACGAAATGGGCGTTTGAAAAGGACGTTTTGCCCACAAGTTCAAGAGTTGTAAGCGGTCGGAACATTAATAAAAAAGTTATGGTGGTTCTTTTTCAACGAAGTGGACCAGTAACAGTAATTCCACTAAAGTTCGGACGCGAAGCAGGAAGAATTTCGTACTTTAACCCGCTATTACCTGTCTCTGTCACTCCCGCGTAAATATAATGAGTCTCGCTCGCACAGATGCAACGGCCGCCGTCCTTAAGAATTGTAAACCTTTTACCTGAGACTAAGGTTTGTTCTAATTTGCATGTGGTTTTTTGCTTGGCCTTGAGTCACGACAAAAAATCCTTGGCTTGTTTGACATAATTAATAATTTTTAAGTAACGAACGAACGACATTCCATCTTGGGATGCATTAGTGATCGCTCAGTTTTTGGACACAGTTATCTACTCTTACTTTGTTGTTGTTTGTTAGTTTTTGTTCTTGTTTTAATTGTAAGTGGTTTTGTTAATTTGTTAAGTTTTCTTCACTGTTTTGAAATGGAACTAGAGCCGTCTACCTTGCGTCCATTCAAGGAGTTTGTTTCTCCGCAAAAGAAAAGAAAAATGTCAAACTTTAGTATATCTGAGAGATGATTATTAACGTGTTTAAATACGTTAAAGAATCCTGGTCTGCTGATAAATATCCTTCAAAAAAAGAAATAGACTAGACGATAAAGTAGACAAAACTGTTGATTCTTTTGTAATAAATGTGACAGGCGGGACGTCTTCGGAAAGCAGTAACTCCGATACAGAGGTGTCGAAATCTGATTTTTGAATTTCTGTCGAATAAGTAATTGTCACTCGTTTTTTATAACTTATAATTTAAAATCTAAATAAATAATTTATTTGATAAGTTTGTAAATTTTCTTTCTCTTTCAAATGTTTCATATCAACCGCACATGATACAAAAATGTTTGTGACCACTGTCATTATGTAAAGAGGTCATTGTACGAAATTCTTCCTGTTCCGCGACTGGAATTTGGAAGACCATAGGACAGTTACTATTGTTTGGTATAGCGAAGTTTGTATGCCTCAAGCTTTATAGGAGTTGGATAGCGAGCGCCCAAGATAACGCGTCCACTCACACAGCTGCTAGAGCTATTTGACAACTTCGGGGTACAAATGTTATCCCATCCGCTGTACAGCTCAGATTTAGCTCCACACGTTATTTCCCACGTTAAAAAAAATACTTCGTGGGCGAAAATTTAACAGACGAGGCCGTCGAAGAATTTTGGTGGTTATTTTTCGACCTCCCCTAGGCGACGTTTTTTTAAATGTTCTGAAAGCTAGTTCCCCGAATGCATAAGTGCATTGGTTTGGAGGGTTAATTTTGAAACGATGTTTTTCACCTCCCTGCCCTTTTCCCAACAACTTTATTTGGGCTCGGTGCAATGTTGTTCCTCCATTCTCCTCTATTACTCGTCATATCACTGCTTAGCCCCTTCTTAGATATATCCTCTTTTACGCAGTCTATTCATTTTTTATTATTTCTCTTTGGTTGAAACAACTAACTTCTCTTGAATTGAAACTCTACTCTTGGGTTGAAAGTTTGAAATAGTGGTTGAAATTTGGTACGGAAATTCGTCATTTTTAAGTTGGAAAAATGAAGCTTTATTTTTGGGCTACTGATTAAAAGTAATAGATACCGTGTGTTTAATGAAAATATCCAGTCGCAGTACACGGTGCCGTTCTCGAAGTAATTCAAAATATGTGTACCTCGGGCAGACTTTGCAGTTAGATAGAATTCAGCCGGGTTGGACAGCATGTGGAAAACTTCGGGTCGGGTCTTTTTATCCTCGATCCCACTGTGCCTAAGTCGAAAGTCTTATCTTACAATATGGCTGGTCAACAAGTTCAAAGTCACTAAGCGTGCTATAGAGAGGGCTATATGCACGGCGTTTCTCTAAGGGATCGCATCATGAATGAGGTGATCCGGCAAAGAAGCAAGGTCATCACATAGCCCACAGAATATATTAGCCGCAGAACTTATAACTGTTGGGGTAAACGGGTTCTTGGGTGGAGACCACATCTCGGCAAACGTAGTACAGGACGTCCACAGGTCAAGTGGAATGATGATCTGCCCATGACGGCTGACAGGATATGGATGCGAGAAGCGGAAGATCAATGCGCACTACTTGGTTCGATCTGCGGCTTCTTCTTCTCTCGGATCTTGTTCATAAGCTTATAGGCAGTGGCCTATATACAGCAGTAGACTGCGATAGGCTGATGATGATGAGATACATATTTAAGCGTTTCTGGATATTCTACCCCCAAGGGGGTGAAATAGGGGTTGAAAGCTTGCATTTAGATTAGTCTGGCAGTCTGTAATTTTTTTAAATTAGTAGCCTGTAACTTTTCCTTCAGGCTTTTGATTAGGGATAATTGAGTAGTTTTATTAACATGAATGGGAATTCTACTCGCCAAAGGAGTAAAAATAAGGATCGAAAGTTTATATTAACGTTCGTATTCATAGCCCATGATTAAAAATAAATCGATACGTTTATGATCAAATATTTGTACATACTTAGATAGTTTTTAATTTAATACATATCAATTTTCACGCGAGCTAAGCCGCGGGTAACAGCTAGTTATGTATATAAATAGATTGATTACCATGGTATAGGCTGTGCCTAGTTTGTGATCAGATGTCCTAGTGTAAGATGTGTAAACTTATTATTTTTACATTTACCCACCTGGAAATAAGTGCTGCATGCAGACAAAACTACTTTGTGAGCCAGCAACTGTTTTCCATCAGCAGCAAGGGTTACATCAACCAGAGTCTGTGTGTTCAGCAGAGTCGTGAACATGGATATGAAGTTTGGTTGATGGTTGTTCCATCTTAAGCTGTACTGTTGCGACATTTTGTTGCTTTCTGAAACATACAAAAATGCAAAATTAAATCCTGAATATTGTTTATCTATACATACAATCACGTAAAATTGAAATGCCTAGATACTTGTGATCTAATTAATAAAGATCTTTACTATAAACCTTTGAAATTTCACACAAAACTATTTTTTTTATTATTTTGCTTGTCTATTTCTCCTAATCTCTAGAGCTGTTTATATTTTCAATTCCAAAAGAAATGAAAGGCACTCATCATAATGAATTTCGGTCTAAAAATGATTTCTAGCCTTACAACAGAAGTTTCTTGAAATAACATTTTGTGGACTGCCGGCCTATAAAAATCCGCAAATAAACACATACATTTTACATTTTTTAAGTTTGTTTGTAATCTGAATTTCAATTAATGTAAATAAAGAGACACGCCAATACGCTAGAGCAATCGGTCAGTTGTCCGGTGACATTTTGAGAACAAAAACTGTTTAATGCATAGAGTTAAAAGCTTTAGTGCAACTCACGTCGCCAGTTTATTATAAAGTAAATATAAGAACGTTTTGGGCGATCCCGTGAATAGACAGATAGACACTCAACTTGGCGAGGTCTCATAATTAAATGTAGAAATCTGAGACAGTGTTACATCAACACAAATTGTTTTTACTTTTCTAATAAAAGTACATATATTATATTTGTATTTTTTTTTTTGTCTGTCTGTTCCGGATTATCTCTGGAAGGGCTAGATCGACTTTGACGGGACTTTGACTAGCAGGTAGTTGATGATAAAATTAGTAGCTTGAGACTACTTTTTTAGACTAGCTTTGCCGCGAGGCATAAAAGATCAGCCAATCTTTAGAAATGTACGGACTGTGATGACGATGATAATGATGATCGGTTATGTAAGAAAGTACCTATAAAATATTATTTAGCAGTGCGACCAAGCTACCAACTCATAAAAATAATGCTAAATACTGTAAATATACATTTCCATATATTTTCACAAACACGTAAATAGAGATTAGGAGTAACAGTAGCCGGTCTTACAAGTTTTTCAAACTATACTGACCTAAAGGAATACATAAGTTAGTTAGTGCAAAATGAATTCATAAAATCTATTTTTATATAAATAAATTGAAATTTATAAGTGAATGCCTCGTTGGTCTAGTGGTTAGCGTAAGCGACTGCAGATCAAGAGGTCTCGGGTTCTATTCCCGGGTCGGACTGCTATTGGATTTTTCTTAAAAGACATTCTTAATAGCAGCCCGGAGTATGGAATATTGCGGTGTTTCTCGCCCGTGGCTCGGAGAGCAAGTTTAGCCGTCGGTCCCGGTAGTCATGAACATCTATGGCAATAGTTATTGGGAAGTCAGTGCCTGCGATCAATGCCTTGTGATTATTTCTCGCTGAAGTGAAACACGAAACTAACTGAAAGTTATTAAATGCTTGCATACTTAAATATATTTAATTTAGCTCTGTTAGTTGTACCATCTAGTACCATCTTAATATAACTGACCCCATCGCTTCCTGCGAGTATCATGACTGAGAAATTGTAGTCATATCCTTTTACTAAATACTAGTTGTGGTCACCACGGCTTTGCTTGCATGTAGAGCGTTTATATGTACACTAGCTGTTGCCCGCGACTATGCTCGCGTAAAAGTTGATCATATGTATTTAATAAAAAATATCTAAGAGTGTGAATATGTTATTCATGTTTTTAAACGTATTTATTTATTTTTAATCAATCAAGCCCATAACTTTAGTACACACTTTCGATCCTTATTTTATACCCTCAGGCAGTAGAGTTATATAAATGCTAAAAAAATAATTCATCTATTTTATAATTGCCCTAAAAAGCCTGAAGATAACTTTTCAAATAATAATTTAAAAAATGACGGACTTCCAGACAATCTAAACTGAATCTTTCAACCCCTATTTCACCCTCTTAGGGGTAGATTACCCAGAAACGCTTAAATACGTATCTCATCATCATCAGAGACTATCGCAGTCCACTACTGGACATAGGCCTCTCCACTTGCCACGGTCTTCGGCTTCTCGCATTCATCTCCTGCCTACCGTCGTGGGCACGTTATTATTCCACCTGTCCTGTAGACATCCTACGCTACATTTGCCAAGCGGCTTCCAATCAAGAACTCGTTATACCCCAACTTTATCAGTTCTGCGGCTAATATGGCTAGCCCACTGTCATTTCAGCTTGCTTATCGTGTGGGCTATGTCGATGATCGTTTCGTCACCGGCAGGCGGAGAGTACGCAAGTTTTCCTTTCTAGGGTGTACCTGGTTCCCCGGCTCCTAGTACCGGAGACGGCGTGCGGTTTTAGTCGGTTCGTGTCCGACATACCACCAGGAGGTGGTAACCAAGGGGATTTCCGCAAGTGAAAAATAAGGGGGGGGGGGGGGTAGAATATTCAGAAACACCTAAATACATATTTTAATCAATATCCCAAAAATAATGTTTCAATTTTCTAACTTCAAAAAGGGGGACTTTCGTAAAAACTTTCTACCCCTATTTCATCCCCTTAGGGGTTGAATATCCAAAAATGCCTCTTTGTGTATCTACTCATTATTGATCAGTAGCCCAAAAATAAAGTTTCACGATTCTCACTTACGGACCGACTACCATACAATCTTTCATCCCCTATTTGACCCACTTAGGGGTAAAATAAATATTTTAAGTAGATACGTATTTAAGTGTTTCTAAATAGAAACACTTAAATACGTATCTACTCATTTTTAATCCGTAGCCCAAAGACAAAGATTCATGTTTATAACTTAAAAACTGACGGACTTCGATACAAACTTTCAACCCCTATTTCATACCCTTAGGGGTAAAATCTCCAAAAAGCCTAAATACGTAATTACTCATTATTAAAATTAATTTTATTTATTTATCTTCTCATTTTTTGATTTTCGGTTCTTCCTTCCTGGAGCACACTACAAGTGTTTTCTTCCCTCTATAATCCCAGGTCCTTTAAGCGGGACGTTTAAAAATATTTCACCAGGCAGCTAGAGTGCCATCATGTTGCATAGTCCTTATTCGCATTGAGGATGGTGACCACCACTCTTAGAATCTGCTCATGCTTTCCATCAGGCAGGGCAGAGTCATTTTGGCAGCTAACCCAAAAAAAGTCAGTAGACCAAAACTAAAGAATCGTGATTCTAACTTAAAAATGGCGGACTGCCTCACAAATCTTCAACCCATATTTCTCTTCCTAGGGTTTGAATAGTTTTGCTATTCCACCCCTAAAGTAACTAGTTAAAAATAGTAATCAATAGTCCAAAAATAAAGTTTCAATTTTCTAACTTAAAATATGACGGAATTCCGTATAAACTTTCAACCCCTATTTCATCCCTTTAGGGGTATAATATCCAAAAACCCCTAAACATGTATCTACTTATTTTAAATTAGTAGCCCAAAAATAAAGTTTCATTTTTCTGACAAAAAATGGGGGATCCATTTGAACCTTTTAGGGGTAGAATATTCAGAAACACTTAAATACATATCTACTCATTTTTAACCAGTAACCTAAAATAAAGTTTCATGATTCTGACTTGAAAACTTACGGACTTCCATACAATCTTTTAATCCCTACTTCACCGCCTTTGGGATAGAATATTCAGAAACACTTAAATATGTATCTACTCATTTTTAATCCGCAGCCCAAAGATAAAGTTTCAATGATGTAAATAAACGCTAACAAAAAAACATAAGGTCGTTGCCACTGCTATGTTTATTGAAGCTCTGGTTTAAAATCGTTTAAGAATCAACATTGTTAAATGAAGCCAGAAAGAAACTAGTGTTGTCTTGGTGAATCAGTACAGAATTGAAGGAATAATGGGTCGAACTGTGACATGTGACGAAAAGTGAATTCTTCAACGATAGTCAAAAGCGAAAAAGCGAAAAATGCAATGGCTGACCCCAGCTCAAACGAAAAGCTTGCCAATAAAAAGACAATCGTAACTGTTTGGTGCTATTCATGGTGTTATTCACCATAGCTTTCTCAGGTCTGGTCTAGCAAAAACAGAAGATGTGTACTGTGCCGAACTTCGAACAATAATGGTGAAACTAGCAGTGAAACCGCCTCGACTAGTGAATTGACCTTCACCGTTATTATCATAATCCTGCTGCTCCATGATAACGCCATAACTCAAACTGTACGAGAAACCATTGTTATACCACAGGAGTTGCAGTTAGAAACCGTTTTTTTTAATATAAAAAAATCACATTTTTATACCGTGGGAGAGCCACGCATCGGCATGCATGGGCCGGCTCAACCGGAGTGATACCGCGGCCTCCCAGAAAACTGAGTGAGGATACCGGAGGCCCATAATCCAACTTTTCCCCTCATACCCCTTCCCATCCCCGACGGCCGGCGCAACGGACTTGTGACGCCTTTGGTGTTGCGGGTGTCCATGGGCAGCAGTAATCGCTTACTATCAGACGATACGTATGCTCGTTGGTTCCCAATTCCATAAAAAAAAATTGTATGTGAAAATATGTCTTTTATTTCGTCCCTTCTCAAATATTTATTTTATTTAGCTTTTGTTGTTATACCGCTATAACAACATAACTTAAATAAATTAATCTGATGATCCAACAGAAGTACATCATCTGCTAAAAATTTTACTGTGTAGTTAATACGGTTCATGAGATACAGTCTGGTGACAAAGGACAGAGACGGCGAGTGGAGTCTTATTAATAGGGTCCCGGTTTTACCCTTTGGGTACGGAACCCTAGAAAACGAGTTTTATTTTTTAATACAAGACGGCACTTTAACCCCTAATAGTAAGACAGTTTTTATCTTTTTTCTTTTTAAAAAGATATCTCCCGCATTATAAATATACGTTCCTATGTCACGGGGATCTTTACAAACATACATGTAACGGAACATACAAACATATATGGATCACACAAAGTGTTGTCCCATGTAGGATTTGAACCACAACACTTGGCGCTGTAGGATGTGGTGTGGCGACCACTGAAACCACTAGGCCAACCGTGTAGTCAGTTAAACTGACTGCACGGGCACGCACCGGGTGTAATCAGTTAAACTGTTTGCACCCGGTGTCACGTCTTGTTGCAGCTATGTCATCATTTTGATTAGTCAACAACGGTATGATTACATTTAATAATACAAATAAGATATAAAATATTCTTTTGGATTTTATTTACGTTGCACATCTATACATACAAATAAATAAAATTGGACTGTGTTTGTAATGTTGAAATAACTCTTTTTGCTAAATTCATATGTACGTATACACGATACATATACTAAAATGTTTTACAAGATTTGTCTGCCTGTTCGTTTTTATGTTTGTACCAGCTAATCTCTGGAACGGCTGGACCGATTTTAACGGGACTCTCACTGGCAGCTAGCTGATGATATAAGAAGTAACTTAAATTACTTTTTTTAGACTAGCTATGCCAAGTGGACCAATCAATTTCTATTTGCACCAAACTAGTACAAAAATCTACATGAATAAAGGATCAGAAAAGACGGTCATGCGACCTATGGCATTAACTATTTTATATCTAAACACTGTCTTATTTAAAAAAAAAGTTAATGCTCGAATAAGCGCCTTCAGTGTATTACTACGGACTGCTAAAAGAAATGAGTCATTAGTACAGCCTTCTAAAGATTTATGTTAATATATAATAAGAACTCGGCGAAGGTCAAGTCTGAACTTTTATGTTTCGTCTCTAACAAAAATTTAGATAGGTATTTATACAGTTCAGATTTAACATAAATCAAGGTGGATTCTCATGGTGTCGGACGGATATTTATGTACGTCATAAAATGGAACCAAGGTATCATCACAAAGAAGTAAATTTTATTCCAATTAATATTATGTATTTAACGAACTTTAACCACGTTACCATGTTGGTTTATATTTTAAGAAGTAGGTATCTAAAAGCTGAACTGCTATGTACATATATATTAACACCAGCAGAGCGGTACAACAACCGCGGATAACGTCAAGCTACCTTCCCACCAATGTTCATTTATATATATATAT
>PKRV01001685.1:364000-408828 GCA_003709505.1 Hyphantria cunea | reverse complement strand
ATATAAGATACTTGCTACTGCGCGGGGCTCTGTCCGCGTTTTCGTCGTTTATCGCAGCAAATAGTAGGTCCTTCCACAACAATCAGGGTATCTGCATGCCAAATGTCATAAAAATCGGTGTAGCGGTTTGGCCGAGAAAGCAGCACAGACAGACAGAAAGTATGGATAAACTGGCTGTGCGTATTATTGTGTAACCGTTTTTATATAATTTTTAAATAAGTGCGCTTTTTCTTTCCATTAACTAACTCATTACAAGTTTAACAACCATACGAAACGATTTAAAAAAAAAGGTATACAAAGACTTATCTTTATGTATTACAACAATTGCATGATATTCAAATAAGAAACTTATACCGCGTCTTGTCTCGGACTAACATAAAAAGAAAACCTTGCTTCTATGCTCTTACACTCTCAATCAGTAGTAACTATTCAAAAGATAGTTGGAAACCCACCTTAAATTATGTATATCCAGTCTGCAATTAACCGTCTAGTATAATAAGAATAGGTGGGGACTGAATAGCATTAAATAATTACATTTGACGGTAAACGTTGAAAAAATTTAAACGAGATTCAATTAATTGACAAATTTTATTATATTTCCTACGCTTACCCTTCCTTTAATTTTGTAAAATATAACGTCGTAGTCGAAGAAAACCGTGTGATTTCATAAATTAAATGGTTTCCTTTATTTCAAATTTAGTTTCACCAAAAAATATAACCCACGATGTGTTTCATAGGAGTGGTGGTCATGACTTTTATCTGAATTTTGAATGTTTGTTAGGAATTTTCCGTTTATATCTCGATTCAAACACAATTAAACACACTTACTAGTAAAAGAAAAAACAAGCAAGTTTGGTACAATGTAGTCTTTAAGTTGTTCCGTAAAACTGTAAAACTTCCGACTTGTGCTCTACGAGTCACTACTTGAAAAATCACAGCTATATGTCGTTGCTACTATTTTTATCGAAGATCGATAGGACTAAATTATGCATCTCTCGACTGCAGTTTACTGTTCGCACAAAGCTGGGGGCACGAAGCGATTCAACGTGAACTGTCTGCAATGTTCAACTGAATATTGCAGACATCAAACATCGAACGGCCTTGTAATCTAATCACTGTTGACTATATTGATTAACCATGTAAAGTGGTTTTTATTTCTTTAAAAAGAGGGTAGAAAGGAATAAAATAAGTTCGCATTTATTAATACCTAGGCGAGCCTTCTGCTCTAAGCCACTTACTTCATTTAACAGGTAAATTACAACATACTTTTTTCAAAATAGTGTGCAAAATAGAAAAAAAATACTGACCTTTTTATTCAATTCTTCTTAATTTGCAGTCTCGATAGCCCGTTTACTGTAACACGTAAATATATCATGTTATTATAAAGACAATTTAAAATACTTCAATATTCGATACAACAATGTTCTTTTGAAAATAGCAAAATCGCATCGCTTCGTTATGTTTTAAGAAATTTAAAATTGACTTGAAACAAAGAAACGCAAAATATTTAAATTTCAAGAGACTGCTCTCATTTTTATAGGACGAAAGCAGAATTCAATATTACAGTCTGATTTTTGACGCACGAAAGCATGAACAGGTAAACAATTGTTATGAAAATGTGTAATTTTAATTCTCGCTCGCACAGCCTTTAAGACGCCATTACCATGTCATTTACAACTTAGGAGTACATCGAAAAAAGGATGAAAAATGTATATCTGTGTCTATGGTATAATGCAACAGGCATTATGAATTTGATAAAAAAATTACACCATTGCCTCTCAACTCAAATAATGTAAAAATCTGATTAACACATTTTAATGAAAAAATTATGGCAAATAAATTTTCTTTTTACCACATCCGCAAAAGCAGAAACAAATATAATATTGCTTACAGACACACCAAATGACTGAACATAAATCTTCATCTAGTTGGAAGCTACAAAAATTTCTGGCAAATAAACACAGCAAAGCTAGTTACGAGTGCTTATTAAGCTTCTAATTCCATAATTTTGTCACCCCTATCCACTAAAACCAAAACCAACCAAAAAAGGTAATGTCCAACCAGTCTTCATTGATGATTTATCTCCATTCATCATCATCATCAGCCTATCGCAGTCCACTGCTGGACATAGGCCTCTCCATTATCTAAATACATTGGGTAAAGAGTGCTATGTTAAACAATAATCTACAAAACTGCACAATATAAATCCTACACAAACATCTACGCCTAACAGCACAGCAGTTAGCTCAGCTAGAGTATATAGGATCACTTTTACTTTTAATATTAAGCCCTAAATACCCGAAAAATTTTATTTTAAAAACAATAAATAAAATACAAACAATAAAAAAGTAGCCTCATCAAGCTATCAGCTGATTTAGTTGCATCGTTGTCATCGCGTCAATGACCTTTCGCTACATGCGCCCAGGTAGGTATTAAAAACTTATTAATAATAGTTTGGCCGCTGCTTTATGGCCAAAAAATATCGATATTTGGCATAAAAAATAACATGTCTTAAAAACTGATCTAATCTATTCTATTAAAGATTTTATTTTCAGATTCCATATAATATATGAATGAATGACCTTGTATAAAGGTTTAATAAAAATGTGTGAACCACTTTACTAGTTTCCTTTATAGAAATGAATCAAGAAATTCATCTCGCATAGCATTTTCCGTAGGCATCCGTGAAAATTGAACAATATAAGTTATAGAAAGCCCTGTTATCCATGGTTCTCCAATATTTTAAAACTTTCATCTTTTGTATTTTGTAAGCAACTGTGGTGTTATTTTCAATTGAAAGGCTCAAAGTGTAAACATTGATTTTATTTTATACTAGCTGACCTGCCGAACTTACAACTGCCATTTTTTTCTTAACTTTTTTTTAGGTTTCTGGAAATCCTATTTTAGCATTTATACCCGTCTTAACTTCCTAAAGGTAGTCTAGTCAAGGCCCAAGAAATACAACACTTTAGGTGTTTTAGCCCACCTCAACTTATTATATTATGAAATGTACTAGCTTTTTCTCGCGGCTTCATCCAGGAGTAAGTCAGGTATCACGATAAAGAATAGTCTATGTCCTTCCTCAAAAGTGAAAGTGTCTATATGACAAATTGCATTAAAATCGGTGCACAATTAGGAAAACATGGAATGTTTAATGGCAGTCAGGCTACTGTATGTTTGTGGTTATTTGGGAACAGACATCTGTTTATGCAAATAATTTTTAATTTACCTAATACCCACATAAGAATACATATTTACAAATATTAAGTACTTTTATAATATATTTAGTAACAGGTTTTAGTCCTTTACCTCTAACAGGAAAATTATTAATAAATAATGAGTCATAATAATATTTCTTTGAATTTGTTTTAATAGAATTATAACCAACATTTCTATATAGTCTTAACAATTAAAAGTCATCGAATATAATAATTACTACCACAACTATATAAGTTTCACCTATTGGGATTATTGTAGAAATATCTTAATATACCACCTCATCAATAGACAAGCACCAATAATTATCCCTAATAAAGCTTTAAACATAAATATGAATTAATTATTTCAATTTGTTTTTTACATTCTGTTCACAAAAAACCTGTGTGAGGAAATTGAATATGCATAAGACCAAACCTATTGCAGAGAAATAAGGGGAAAGTATATGACACTTTAATAAAAAGATGCACCCATTTATCAACTATGACCCAGAAGTATCCACTTATTGGTAATTGACCTTGGATCATTTTTTTAAATACTCTGTGTCAATTTAGTTCCAAGAAGGATTTATCTTAGGCATTTATTACTATATCTCATAAATTGCCAGTGACATACGAGTAAAAAAAATCTTATCAACAAAATGCAATTTTTCTACTAATAGTATCACTGTGAAATGTCACAAAAGCGAGCCAAATTTAAAATAAATTGTAGAATCTACTTAAAGTTTTTTTTTTATTTTAGCTCCAAAGTATTAATAATATAAATTGTTATTGGAAAAGTAAGGGGTGTACACTTTGGTTTTTTTGGAAGATAGATATTTTTCTTCATATAAATTTTACCAGCAACAGGCCAAACCATTTACTTCATATACAGAGATGAGAGGAAGCTAAAAGGAACAAATTAGTGACGAGAAGTACTCACTTATCAACAATTGAAATTAAATAATAGTACCTACTTTATATCTTAGTGTAATTTTCTTAAACTTAGAATTATAATTATTAGCTGGTACTTGCATCAATAATTCTACCTACATACATACCAATAGCCTTAAGTACAAAGTGTGACTAATACACATTCATAATGGAACCATAAAGTTTTTTTTAAGGTAGATATTTTCTTTTTGAATTGCAACTTTCTAAAATTTTTACCAGCAACAGGCCAAACCAATTACTTCATGCATAGAGACAAGAGGAAACTAAAAAGGACAAATTAGTGACAAAAAGTACCCACTTATCAACACTAAGACCTACACAGTAACTGCACAGAACTTTTGGTAGTTCCTTAGACTAGCTCTTTTAATAATTGTTAACATTTTTATGATTCCAAGAAGGATTTACCATAGGGCATTTATTACTTACATTGTTCATGTAACTCAAAAAGTTACCAATTATTTCCTCTTAAATAGTTACTTTCAATATTTATTTTCATAACTTTACTTTTAACGACGGTTTTTAATTACGTAATAATAATAGCATCACTGACGAATATCACAATATACAGCCCATCGAAGGCGTAAACTGAAATATCAGTTTAGTTACTCCGAACAAAAACAATCGGTACACTCAAAATTTATATAGCAAGAACAGACAATTCCAACTTTGGTCTGTTATCGGCGTAAAAATGTAACCGTTAGTTATATTTGTGTTTAATAATCATCGCTGCGCTTCTAAAATCTCACATAAATGATCAAATACGTTCTTTCATGCACCTGCACTTATAGTTGAAGGCGTAAAAAATAAGCATCGCTCGACCAGACCACCCCGAAGATGATATTAATCAATAACAAAATAAATGTCTATGAAGTACATAAAACGTAAATTTCTTGCAAACTTACCCATGCTGCGGTTAAAACTTTTATTGTTGGTTTATTATTCACTTTTTATTAAATTATATGTTTTTCTAATAACAACCAACCCACGCCAACAATTTACATTTATCTGAACCCACGCCGATCTGAGTTGCCTGTTTGATTAAACTATCAAGAGTGGTGTTACTAGCGCACAGAAAATTTGTCCCTAAATCATAAGTCAAAACCCCCCAAAATCATCAAAAAAAATAATAATTGAATATTGACAAGAGATTACGATTACGATACATGAATTATTGCAATGAAAAAAGTTAGTAGATCGATAGCTTATATATTCAGTATTACGGTGAAAGTATTGGTCATGCAAAAATAAATAAAACAAAAGCTATAGGAAACTAATTTGCAAGAAAAGTCTCTTAAGATTTTTTACGACCATTAATTTCAAAATACTGTCATAATTATGATTAACAATTAATGTTACAAATGGCTAATTGTTATTCTGAAATTTGCCTTTTACCTTTCGATTTAAGTCCTTATTGGATTATTCATACATTTGTTACCCATGTAACCAAGTGGTTACCGCAAAACGTGATTGCACCACATTAAGCTGATGCTGATTCATTTATATAAGAGATAAGAGGTACTCAATTCGACAAACTTCATTGACAGAGCTACATCGATTACTGGTGTGTCTTACTAAAATCATTAATTGTCATGATTCATTAAAAACGGCAATTTCATAGACTATAAAGTTATAATATATGCTTTCTATACAATCTAACCCTCATAAACTTGACACATCTTGCACACTATTTTTACCCAACTGCGTCGGAAGGAGGGTAATGTTATTATGTATGTGGGTATGTACATACATTTCTTTAGCACGACCTACAGCTCAAAACGGCTGGGTGGTTTTTGACATTTAAGGTGTCGTTGAATTTATCAGAATCGAGGTACGTAGTGACAGGCTGCATACATTTTTGTGGCGCCCGCAAGGAGGAAAACAAGATGGGCGTGGATTTATTTTTTCATGCTTATGCTATAAAGATATCAAATGAAAGTTAATAATTTTAGTGGCAGGCATTGAAGTCACTATCAGTATTTGTTTCTGTAATAATCTAAGTCCCCAGTCCATGCATCCTTATCGCTCTCACGACGAAACTAGTTTGCTGTCGCTTTCTTCACCTACAATGGCGTTGTTAGTGTCATTAAATAGAATGATTAGTAAAATAACTTTAATATAATATATATCGTGTAGTAACGTTAATAAATTCTAAACAGCAGACATGTGACTTTCATATTTGGAATACTTGGGATGTAGATAAGTTATACTCCCTGTATGTTCACAACTTTATTATCACTTTGACACTCAACATTTTTTTTATTATTGAGTGCAAGACGAATATTATTATTTAAAGCACATTTCATCTTATTGAATTTAGCAAAACGCATCCGTGATTTTACAGTTTTTGCCACCAGCAAAAAAATAACAGAAGTAATGAAACAAACATGTCACAAAAAGTCGTATTCGTAAATTAGTTTAATTACGTTTAATTTAATTAAAAAAATGAATAGAAAAATTAAATAGAATGGGCTTCTTGCTGCGTCATACGAAACACGTTAGCCCGTGCGTCTAGAATTTCTATAAATCTTCAGTAGTTTTATGACTATAGGGTCTCTTTTTTGTTATTTTGTGCTGTCCTATAGGAAAAAATGTATTCTTTGTGCGTTTCTAAGTTATAAATGTTTATCATGACTCAAAATAAACCTTCCGATCCTCCCGACCCACCTGCTAAGCCATACTCAGCTAAACCCCCGTTCATCCCTACTCCCTTTTTTGCCGATCATCCCAATCCTCTGGAGCAGTTGCAAATGTAATCTGTAGTGCAACGAAACACGGCATTTACATATCCGATTCTTCAAGCTCTGAAAACGCCCTGTCACCGAAGGGGATAGAGCAATTCATCCTCATAAGTAGATAAGAAGCCAGATCGGTCGCGACAAATACACGCTTTGTGACCACGATCCATATATTTCCCGCATTGAGAGCCAAATAAGCTCTGGTACAACTCTCCATTCCATATCTTTCGGTGTTTTTCTTTTTAAAAACAAAATAAGCAATGTTGTTAGAGATGGAGTTAAAAAAGTAGGCTGAAACTGGCTATCTGTATAGTTTGCATACCCTCGGGATGTAAACTCGCTTTTGATTAGCCCGCTGCTTAATTCCCACAAGTATGTTGCCAAATCCGGCTTCCCCACCGGTATGGTTGATGAGGATATCATGAAATTTGTAACAATACCGCAGGGTTGTGAACAAATCGTAAAAAGTAGACGCCTTGATCGGAAAACCTTTATTAAAATTAAAATGGAAGCTAACAGAAACCTGTGTCCTCACTTTTGACGGCCAGGTTCTACTTGATAGAGTATATTGCTGTTATAACTCTCTTCCAGTACAGCAGTATATTTACTCCTCCGTCCAATGTAGGAAATGTATATTATGCAAATAAGTTTAGACATATAGAAACAATCTGCTTCGGGAAATCTCGTCAAGACACGTTAAAAAAAAATCCTAAAAATTTAAATATTGATTCACTTAATAAAAACATTTCTGTACCTAGTCTGGCATTGAAGTCAATAATACATCTAATACTCTCAAATATATTTCGTCTATCTCAGCTCCCTCCTACTCACCTTTCGTCTTTGATCAATTGCTTGCTTGTGATGTTAGGAAGACCATTCTGACGATTTCATCAAATGCTGTGGGAAGCGATTGTTTCAGCCGCAACATGATTCTGCCTATCCTTGATAAAATACTTCCCGTCCTCTGCAATATTCTTAATCATTGCGTGTCAAGTGCTGTTTTTCCATCTGCTTGGAAAGATGCCAAAATAATCCCTCTACCCAAGAAAGTTAAGCCCTCTGAATTTTCTGACTACCGCTCCATATCCATTTTACCTTTCCTATCTAAAGTGCTTGAACGCCTCATCCACTTTATGCATCCTGTGCTTCAGTGGCCACTTTGCTAACCGCTAAGCGTGCCCGAAGTATGGTGAACAAAGGGTCATTAAGGCTATGATGGCGGAAAGAAACATATCTTACATGGAAGCCAGCAAAATTATTCCTTCACCTACACGCCATTATACTGACACCCTTAAAACTCCTAATGGCAACCTAATGGTTGTACTCCTAACAACCCAGCCCTTGAGCCATCAACTGTCAATCTAATTATACAATTATTAACCTCTGTTCTAACTCCCAATTCTTCTTTATGCCCTCTGCCATACCGTCCAACGCTGCTAACACATTAATAAACTTACTAACTAAACTTAATAATGGCGTTCCACATAATGTTTCTACAATGGAGTGAGAGGAGTGGATTCCATAAGAAACAGGACCTCATACTCCTTTTAAATAAGTTCAAACCTTTGACTATATCTCTCACTGAAACCTGGCTTCAACCAATTCTAAACTTTTATATCCCACATGTTAAGGTGTTGCCCTATTTATCAACGATAAAATCCCCCTACTCCCCCTATCCTTGCATATATTCCCAGATGAGATCAGCATAGAAGCAGGGAATTTATGGAGTATCTGTACTCTCAGACTTTCTGTACACAAAAGTGCTATCGTAGTCTTTACAAGAAAAAAGACTATGCCACATATTGGTGTACAAGTACAGCTGCAGGAAATTTCAGTTGTTAATAAATTTAAGTCCTTAGGAGTATACCTAGATTCCAGGTTGAGAGGCGTTCACCACATTAACCACCTAGCCTCTAAATATAACCGAGTTGTGCCAATCTTAAAGGCGCTACCTGGAGTCTGGTGGGGAACCCACCTGTACTCCATGAAGCTAGTGTTTAACGCCTTAATATGCAGCATATTGGACTATGGCCTCTTTTTACTGATTCTGTGCAATAGAGCTGCTTTATCTACTCTTGATCGACTTCAATCTCGGTGTCTTAGAATCATAACTAATAGCATTAAAATCTTCCCCATTAATGTATAACAGGTTGAATGTTCAGACCCATATTTAACATTAAAATGACAATACTTTGCTTCCCGTTTTATGCTAAAATATTTATGTAAATCCTCACACACTCTTCTACAAAAAATTAATGAATTGGACACTATGTGCAATTCCTCTTGATACTGAACTCTTATGCAAATTTCATTGATTGTGCAATCTTTTCGCCACTTCCCTCCTTTTATAAATTCTTCTCCTGAATTTGAAAAACTTCCTCTTTTCTTCTTTCAATATATTATTATCACACTATGTACAAAACTCTTTGATGAATCTCTAACAAATATATTATATAGAAATAATCAAAATATCTTTGCATACTCACTGGTGGTATGAAATCTCACATAATTGGTTCATTTTGGCGTGATAATTGGTAGACTTCCGGAACACACACGATGACATTTTTAAAAATATTGGTATCCACACAGATATTACAGAACGACACACATTTGTGACTGTTGAGTCTGGGTGTTCTTTGCGTTCGTTTCATGTATGTTTGTAAAGACCCCTGCGACGCAGCATGTATACTGTTGAGGTGGGAAAATACTAGAATAATATAATTAAATAATATTGGAAAATACTTGAAGCTTGAAAATGATGAGAACAAACTCACATTGTTGGTAACATCGGCTTGCCCAATTAAATTCAAGATTTTTTTTTTTTAAAAACATAAAATTATATTGCTGAAGCTCCGTGTGTACACAAAGGAACGAAACAATATTTAGTATTTCTGATTTTATTTGCAATAGGTAATTTTATGCAATCGTGATCCATTTAAGGTAAATTAGCAAAATGTCGTTCTTAGACAGCTTTTAAATTTCGCCGCTAGAGACGCGTGAATGATCTTTGCATCGCCAATATCTATGGGCTGGCATTAGACGTGAATACACTAAGCCCGTAAATGATGTATATTTTCAACAACAGATAAATGCTAATGTTGCCAGTAAAAAATTATGAGTCGAACTCGTCGTTTCGAACGTCGCAATAATGTCACAGACTACTGACAAAAGAAAGAAATTGAATAGAAAGAATTGCGTGTTGGTTTCTCGGACCAAGCGTACGTTCGCTTTGTGTCACGTCCAGACACGGAGCGCAAAACAATAACGTCAGTGACGTTATACATGGTTTCTCATTAATTGTTATCTAAATAAGTGAAATAAAAATTTTCGGTTTTAAGCTACTGCAGAGCAATTTTTAAGAGTTTTTAAGAAACGAAAAGGTAAGTACTGAATGTTCTGATAATATTAATATATGTTTGAGTCAATATTTATTTAAATACATTATAGAAGTGAAATTTATAAACATTGATAAATTCTGAATTCTTTTGTTATTATTAAGTATTGCGTTGTTATGTGGGTCTTAAAAAAGTGTTAAAGTGCTTGTACTTATGGCCAGGATTATTCCGTAAGATCTTAAGTTTATAGGAAGGTCATAGGATTGTTTATATAATTTCACGATATTTAGTACGGACGGTCACTCGGCCGCGGAGTGATCGCGTTCATTGTCCCCAGTCCTGCCCTTGTTTACTATTATTCAAAACATCGTTGTTGTTATCAAGGCACTCACTCATTCACACACTATTTTTAGAGCCAAAGAACTTCGAAATGGACTTTAGAATACATGTGGGCGATTGTCACTTCATAAATATAGTATTAGAGCCAATATTGGGTAAGGAACACAACTTTGTTCCACAGTTTTGTAAGGAATGAATGTTGTTTTGACACCCTACATATTAAATCTAATCTTCTCTATATACTAATTATTAATCTTCTCTACATACATATTAATCTTCTCTTATACATATTATGTGATAACAGAAGCTAGCCAAAAATAGTTGTTTCCTAATAATTAAAAATATTTTCTCCCTTAATCATGTTCTTTATTGTTAACATTAATTTTGAACTGACAAATATTATTTTTGAATTAGATTTTTAATAAATGCAACAATCAAAAACAACTAGGTAGTAGACATAAGATTCCTTTATGTACTTTGGGGTCTAATTTTATAAGTTAAATTATTAATAGTGACCTGTAAAAGTACACAAAAAAATTACAGTGCATTAAATAGATCAGGGAAGTTTCTTTCATTAATTTTACTACCTACTTATCTGTCAACAATAAATTAAATGTATAAAGTTATATAAAATTTTTGTACAGTAAACACCATTGTCATCTTCTTAGCCTTTATTATTCCCGGCTCGGCTACTAGTTCAACCGGTTATACCTGAAAATCAGTTTTTACACAGAATGACTGGTATCAGCACTCCTACTAAGGGTGAACTGAATTCCAAGGTTGAACTAGCTGTCAGTCTATTTGATTGCATTGACTTCCCAATTACGATTGCCATAGATATTCATGAAATCAGGCACTGATGTTCTTCGAAGCATAAAACGTCAACATCTCCCACACTCCGGGCTGCTATTAAGAATTTCTTGTTAGAAAAACCCAACAGCAGTCCAAGCCGGGAATGGAACCTGAAACCTCCTGATCTGCAGTCGCTTACTCTAACCACTGGACAAATTAGTCAGTGCAGAAAACAAAGTACTGTAAATAATATTTTTCAATATTATAGTACATAAGTATATTGTGTAGCGATGGACTAAGAATATGGAGTGTCATGTGTGTTGTAAAAGCAATATAAAAGAACAAACTATGTATAATAATAATACAGCAAAGGAATAGTAACACTCCTTTCTAACCACTGATCTGTGTCTAGCAGTAGACAAATATAATAAAAAAACAAAACAAATTGAAAGTTATTTCCGACTACACGGTTGGCCTGGCGGTTTCAGTGGTCGCCACACCGCTTCCTACTGCGCCAAGTGTTGTGGGTTCAAATCCTACATGGGACAACACTTTGTGTGATCCATAAATTGTTGTTCTAAGTCTGGGTGTACTTTGTGTCCGTTTCATGTATGTTTGTAAAGATCCCCGCGACACAGGAATTTATATTCCTAATGCGGGAGTTGTAAAAAAAAAAAAAGTTATTTCCACTGATAACATTGATCATAGAAACAAAAAAACCAAAGCATGCATTTTGTATTGCCACTGCAATGTTTATGATCACTTCAATCTATTATTTATAAAAAAATTGTAGGGATTTATTATATATTATCAATTGGTAATGCTTCCTATGTATTTGGAATGCAACCGGGAATACAGAATAATATCTGGGGACAGCAAACACTTTCAATAGCAGTTATTTTAGAGTCGGATTCATAGGTCTGATGATGCAGATAGTTTGTGGTCAGGCACTATTCTTCTTGTTTTCATAGACCAAATTGATTAAATAGTTTATGCTTCCAGCCAAATCGCTAAAATAAATTAAGAACTGAGAAAGTGTTCCTGTAGAGACTGTCTAAGATATTTCATCAGAGTTGAAAAAGCCTTTTGCTTTTCTAAAATAGCCACTATGTGTGAGTTTTTTGAGATCATTTTGTGTTCTCTTGTAATGTGTAATTTTTGTTGCTATGCAATTATTCGAACTATTTGTTTACATTCTACTTTGATGATGTTATTTTCACTACGTTTATCCAGGTCAAAGTTGTTGTTGGTCATTTTTACTAAATCTATCGAGCTCAGTATATATATATATATATATGTTGAAATCTTGCCACATTGTGTTCTCTTGTTATATTTATTTTTTAAGGTGGACTGGTTTTTTTTAGATGTGTTTGGGGTGGTGAATCTGGCCCTTCCGTTTTCGGTAGTCGTTTTTTACATTCTGTATATAAAAAAAGGCTCCTTGATATTTATTAGTCATATTGAAATCACAGTTTTACTACTGACCGTACAGACGTTTACCGTGTGCCTACCTGCATGTTTAAAAACATATTTATTATATGTATTTAAGAATTGCTGGATGCTTTAGAGAATTCGGTATCGAGGCATCTATTTATATGAGGAAGTATTACATTAACATTTGATAGCATTTTTTTAAGGTTTAGTATTCAAAACAATTTCCTTAAATAGTATTATTTCCATAGAAATATTTTATCATAGCCTATTTTTTACTTGGCACCATATGTGATTATCATGAGTAATTATCAAAGTATGTAGCTCTTTTCTAAGCTATTGATCAAGATATCAGACTAAAAACCAATTTGGAAGCTTTTAGCCTACTAAGGTCTGTCTACACCTCTTCGAAGAATCCCATATTTTCTAGTTTATATACTACCTATTTGTTACCTCTCATGGATCGCCTATTACTGTCTGCTCCTACCTAACATGAAAGATTCCTTAAGACTAGCTCTCTAGTGGTAAAGTTACTCTAGTCTAATATACTTTTCGTTCTTAATATCGCTTCTTGATACCTTCATACGTACTGTATTTCTCCATGATCTTTCGATTTTTGATGCTCACTTAAACTACAAATCACTTATTAATGTTATTATAACCGTCAGTTACTGAATAAAAGGTAACGTCTATTTGGGAACATATATTATTTGACAGGGCGAATAGTTGTAAGCAAATAGTTATAACCGCAGAAATATTTTTAATGCCTGTACTGAACGAAACATCTCATGAACTCCTGTCATTTGCTACTCAGAAAGATTTTCAGTAGAAAACGTAAAAGTGCCGTCTGTTAAAGAATGTACTTATACCTATTTTAATCTTAAATTGGGTGTTCAAGTATCCATTTTATTCATCCACTGGCATTTAGTACTGGCTGTTTATACAGATGCGTATCTACGGGACGGGACGGGTATCTACGGGATTAATTGCGTAGTTGGCCCGCTCCACATATGTAACTTACCAAGAAAACAGTCACTGGCCATAATCTTTAGCATGTGCAGAGCGATGTCTGCATTCTAGAACATATTGTAGAGCGATTTCTAGATCATACCTGAACCTGACTTATGATTACCATGACGTTTTTGCAAACGATTACGGTCGCTTATAATAATTTTTCTCCTTATGGAATACTTTTTTTTGTATAAAAGTTTTGATACCTTTTATGCAGAATAAATTTGTCCTTTGCTGTAATTTGGATGCAAAAATTCAAGATGGTTCTATTAATAATACGGTATCAAAAAAACTAAGACCAAACAGACATGTTAAAGGAGATAAAACCGTTTATATGCTCCTCGCCCTTTAAACTGCCTCGTTGGCCCAGCGGTAGCATATGCAACTGCTGTTCCTGAGGTCTCGGGTTGGGTTCCCGGGTCGGATCAAATGTTTGTATGATCTGCAAATATTTGTTTCGGGGTTTGGGTGTTTTCTATGTATGATGTGTATGTATTTACAAAAAAAGGTATATAAGTATTATAATACTTATATACTTATAACACTAGACAACTGATATATCAGTTGTCTAGTAACCATAATACAAGATCTGTTTAGTGTGGGACTAGATGGCGTTGTGTGTTAGATGTCGGAAATATATATATTTATTTATATAATTCTAAAAGCGTGTCGAGGTTTTCCTAAGGGTCATTAGCAAAAGATACTAGTTTACATACACTCAAAGAAAAAGGTATTTGCGAACGTGCAAACCTTAACATAATAACCGCTTGCCATCTGGCGCACTTCACAAATGGTTACCTAGTGCGCCTGGCAACATGAAATGGTACTATCACATCCATAATCGTATGGATTATGCATTTTACAAGAATCATTGTACTGTCCATAACTTTACGAGTGTATGTATGTATGTATATTTCTTTGGCATGCCCTGGAGCCTAAACGGATTGTCGTATTCGCCGTATTTATGTGTGTGGTGTCAATAGATTCGTTTTAGTCTTGAGAGCGACACTGGGTGCATGAAAATGAAAAAAAAAACAAAGTAAAGGATTTTTGGCGCCAAAAAGTAATCTCCAAAAAATGTGTTTTCAAATACATCGAGTGTGGTATCAAAACAAAGAATTTTTAACGGTAATTACGAATATATATACATAACTTGCATGTTTTATTAAAAAAAACAGAATTGAACTAGTCGGGTTTTTTTTAACAATTTAATTTTTTAAAGAGTGGAATATGTCCGATTTGTGTAAATACGAATGATCTGACGGACAAGGACAAAAATAACTCGTCTTGGCGTATAAAACATAGGTACTCACGTGGATTACATCATCAGTGTTGACAAATAACTCGTCATATCATGTTATTTACTATAGATACGAAATAACTGAGATTGAATACAATATTAAACACAAGATTCATTTGGTTATTTCGTTTAGTGGCAGTCAATCTGACTGATTTCTGGCAAATGTTACATTTCACCTGTTCTTTCCTATTTGCTATTTCCTATTCTTACAGTCAGTTAGTAATTAGTTTGGCAGCTTCATAGCAAATCATACTTTTGACAGGGTGTTATGCAATTATTGTTTCTTTATTTGTTTACTAATTTTTCTCATTGCTTTTTAAAAGTTTTCTCACTAATTCAAAAAATTTCGATCAGAGTAACTCCGATACTTTTAAATATTAAAAGCCACTAGCCACTATACCTACCTAATTTATCTGAGAATATCAGAGCTTATTGTAATGCCGGCCCTACTCGTAGACGGATGCGTCCGCAGACATCGGCAGTTGCATCCGCAGTCTGTAAGTCGATCATAATTTTTCTGTTACTTAGTAAAACAAATTTTAAATTATATGCGATTATTTTTACAAGTAATAAATAATAATAACAAGTAATTACGATTTGAATGACAATTTCGTTAATTTAAATTTAATTAATTGAAATAAACATTCATGACAGCAACAAAAATGTAAGAAATAGGGATTAAGTTGAAATAATGAAGATAATGAAATAATAATGAATTTTATAGTCATTCATCAGTACTTATGTTAGCCATTTTGACGAGTAAGTAAGTAAGAAGGTAATAATAATAATAATCTCTTTATGGTACACCAGAATAACTAAACAAAAGACTTAATACTAGGTCAGTACAATTGGCGGCCTTATCGCTCTAAACGCAACCTCTTCCAGGCAACCGTATCCATAGAAAGATACAAAACTGCAAGATTCTGTCCCCGTGACATTATAAAGTCACTAAAACTAGGCCGTTAAATTGTAAGAAATGAAGTCGATTGAAGATCGTTTTTTGTTTTTGCGAACGACGGTCCCCATTTCATGTCATCCACATTTTTTATATTTTTTATCATTAATTCCATCACGACGAAGACTTGAAGACTCGAAGACTTAGAATTGAAGACTTGAAATACTTGACATTGGCAGAAATAGCTGATCTGGCTGATTGCCATATCATCAAAAGAAGAAGAAGAAATCGATTGAAAATCTTCCGTTTCATTATAAGATCACTAGTGAAATTGTAATATCACGACTTTGACAATATACCTGCGACAAATTATATAAGGAATTATAGTGTTGCTTAAAGAAATCTCATAAGTTACACACTGACTTTGCAGTTAAAAAGATATAATTATATTTTTTTTAACAGCAAAGTTAAATGGAAAAATAACCTATTATAAAGTAATATCTACATACTTGCATGTAAGAAAAAATGTTTTAGGAGAAATGTTTATATGTGTAATTTTCTTGATAGTGAGTACAAACATTCAAAAATCTACCATAGAGAGCCATCGACATTATCTACAAAATAAGAAATAGCGATGTGAATACCTTATTGACTTATGTTACTTTCCATATTGTATCCTTATTTTGCAGATCGCTAATAGAAGATGAGTAAACTGTGCAGACAAGTTTCTATCGAGTCCCCGGGACCCTCCCTGAAAGATTGCGTCTTTAGTTTTGACGTTCCTGTTCCGGATGTTCCCATGTTTGGTGCCAGGATACGTGTAGCATACGCAGGAGCCTGTTATAAAATTAAAAAAAATCGTTCAGCTTCCGTTTGCAGTTCTTCCTCCATCTCTTCCATTGGTAGTCTTTCAGGAGAAACGGAAAACTATGGAATATATTCATCGTCACCAGCACATATTGGTATGAAGGATGGCGCTCTCTTCCCAGGATACGAAGTTGCTGGTGTAGTTGATGCGATTGGTAAAAGCGCTGAAATAATTAATGGCATCAAAGAAGGATCAAGGATAGTTCTATACCCATACGACGCTGTACCTGCCGGTTATGCTGAATACATCGTGGTTCCTGATTTGAAAAACTTGGTACATGTGCCATATGAGGTTCCTTTGCGTATAGCAGCTATGCTTCCTACAGGCGCATTGTTGGCAATGAATGCAGTTTCCAGAACACGTGCATGCATAAAAACGCTTTTGGGCCCCGCTAGGCAAAAAACAAAGGCGACTGTTCTTATAGTTGGTACAGGAGGCCTTGCACTATGGACTCTTAGTATTTTGACTCATTACTGCCACAGCGAGGAATATAATGACAAGGTTAAAATATGTGTGGCGACGTTGAAAGATGAAGGTTTTATATTGGCGGATGAGTATGAACAGTAAATATTTTTGCAATTTGATTTAGATTTTTAATATCCGTTCTTAAGTAAAGAATTTATGGTTCTGTTAATCTTCCAGGGTCAACGTTGTGCAGTGGAACGAAGTTTTGTACGAGAAGCAGTTGATAGAAAGGACAATTGATGCATGTGGCGGACTGGTCGATGTTATTATCAATTTTGGAACTACGTCGCGAGCTCTGCATCGCTCTCTGCAATGTCTTGCCATTGTAAGTATCGATACATAGAAATAAGAATCCGTATATTGGGATAAAAGTATAATCCGAATAGGCTAGTTTGATACTAACCGATCATGCTGAATTGTGAATAGTACCCTGGCCGCCTCACACACAGAAAATTTTCTAAGTTAATTATTATCTACCAAACCTAGAGATTGATCAGCGTCCATAGCATTAGCGACCTTTATTTACAAGCCATTCAAATAAAATTTTATCACTGATAGCATTATTGAGGTTAGAAATTGTATTTAAATTGTATTATATTTAAAGGTATCAGCTCTTAACACTTTCGCAAAAAAATTATTTCACATGTCTTAGGTACTGGACCTACTATCCTACCTGTCCTTGATACTTTGTCATGCTAAATATGGGTTCGTAATTTTACCTCGAATGTCATATGTTCGATGAATGTAAAGTCGATTGAACGTTATTTCGAATAGAGTTTATTGCAAAACAACTTTAGCGATAAACGCTTATTCGACTAAACGATTCATCGAATATTTGTGAATCGATGGAATGTTTTAACGAATGATTTTTAGTTATTATTTTTGAAGTTTAAGAGTGGAAATAAAAATATAAAGAAAACATATGTGTGATTTAAGAATGTTAAGATATCGTGCGTTCTTCGCGTAGATTTTGAAACTAAGAAACATCAAATTTGGCTATAACAGTTAATTTAAACTACTAACTAAATATTATAATGAGTAGCACCCAGGCTACTGAAAATGTGGAGATGCTATACTGTGTTATGTTCTGCAGGGAGGTGTAGTCCTGATAACGGAAGACGTCGCAGAGAGGCTTGTTCCCAAATTTGCAAATAAGGCTGAGGACTTACACGTACATATCATGGAAATAAGCAACGGCACAATAGAACAGTTGAAAGAGTTAGTGGCGGTGGTCGCTAAGGCAGAAGTAAGTGTTATTTGAAATGTGCACAGAGAGCAGATCCTTTTAAGAGTAGTGGTCGTCTAGAGGTCACATAACGATCATAGTTTTCTTTTAGATTGCTGAACTCCTTTCGCTTCCGGCTTCGCTCGCATTCAATAAAAAGTATCCTATTTCCTAAGTATAATACTCCTAAGTATATGTGTAAAAAGTTTCATGATGATCGGTAAAGTAGATTTCGCGTGAAGGCGTAAAAAAGAAATTTACATTCACATTTATATTAATAGACTTGGATAAGGATAGCTGTGTCAAACTGTATATTCCTCCGTTTGCATGATTTTCGTAAAAGAGGTACAAAGCTTTTGTTTCACTTATTAGTATATAGACAAATCAGTTCTATAGGATGCTTCTCATATATATGTACTTTTAAAACGACTTGAGGAGGAGTTTCTCAATTCTCTTGTGTGTTTGGTGTAGCTCCAGAACTGTCATTAATAACCGATTTCTTTTTATTTATTTGGATGGTTTCCTATCGAAATTAAAAAAAGAATGCACCCTTAGTGTGGTACATGAAAGGATGAAGAATAGTTTTTGGAATATATCTAGATGCAGGATACTTTTGAGGTCCTTGCTATATTTTAAAAGTAACTTATATATTATATATAGGCTACTTGCCTCCACATTACCCGTGAAGTTTAACGAGGCTAGGCGAATACGATAGTGTGGATAGGCACTACGACTTACTTCGTACAAACTCTGCTCACCTCGGGCTACTTCCATTTATTGTCGGTTTTTGCGCCCGAGTCAGAGGATTCGAAGTGAAGCGAGGTGATCATGCCTGGCGGGCCACTGCACAACGGTTGATGTTGGGAAGTTGTATGTATGTTAATCAGCGCGAGAACTTCTATTGCGCGATGCAGGATTCGTAGCTTCTTTGTATACTACATTACTCCGTAGTTCTGTGTATCTTCGGTAGATGGCGCTGTTATATGTTTTTGTTGCCGCTGTATGTGGAAGTTACCACAGTGGCAATTACTCGGTGAAAAGCAAATACATATAGCATATAGCGCAATGTTTTTAAGACGTTTGTATTACTGTGTTTTATAGTTCATATAACAAGGCCAATTTAAATCAATCTAACCAATGAATGTTTAAGTAGCATACTCGTACATTTAATAACGCATTGGTATTCATTCATTTGTCTTTGCGTCGATATTGGTCCAATTTCTGTTGTTTTGGTTACCCAAGTCTAAATATCTATACAAATAAATTAAACTGTTAATTTAGAATTACAAATAGAGAGATAGAGGTAAGAAGTAAATACTCCAAAAATGTTGATACTCTTCTCCACTTCTGAACGCAGAAGCACTGAATATGACATATAACAAATCTGTTCTTAGTATTATTTTGATAAAAGGTATAAACCCACAATTCTTTGTCAACAGATCGAACCACCTCCCTACACGGTCTTCCCCGCAGAAAAGGCTCAAGAAGTAATACACAAACTGAGCAACTCCGAGATCAAAGGCCGCGCCATATTGAAATTCAACGACTTCTACTAAACAACGACTATTAAAGCTTTGATTAGTTTAGTCGTAGTTGCGACACGTTACAACAGCTGTGTATGGCATTACCCTTTTTATTGGAGATGTGCCACCCTTGTCGTTTTCGGAATGAGCACCATTACCCATTTTGTAAGTAATTCCGCTTACTATTTTTGTAAACATTACGGGTAGCTGTATGGCACATGTTACCCTATCATGCAGTAATGGGGTATTTGTCAGTAGTGTTTACCCTTTTTGACAAGAAAATCCAAATGCTTAATCTGAAAGATCATGAGTATTTTTATGTACGTATCGTCAATTGGAGTGAGAGATAAAAAATGTGAGGGTAATGAATATTAGGAGAATTTATGTGAAATTCTTCGTTAGATTTAAGTCATGTATTCTGTAACTGTTTAACATAAGGATACAAAAGTTTGAACTGCACTGTTTTGTATAACATTACACTTATATATATAACAGCCGGAGATAATTCCTAAAACCATGCATTTTATGGCATTTTAAAATAATGCCAATGTTTTGGCAAAGCATTTCAGTGTCTCAAACTCGCACGGCGAACGATTCATCTGTAATATTTAACTGCTGGCGTGCGTCGTTTGGAGTTTCTTAATTATCTCTTTATATCGTTGCATGATGAAATGAACTGAAATGAACTTGTAAGAAATGAAAAAAAATCTAAAGTGTACCTGGTGTACAATGAATTAGCGTAATATTATGGTAAACGACTATTGTCTTAAAACATGATTTGAAACGGCTTTGATGTTCTTAAATATCGTGATTATATAGTTTGTTAGAAATATAAGTTTATTTCACATATACGTAAGTTAACAATAATCTTATAACTTATGCTATATTGGTGTTTGGAGAAATCATTCTTTATCAGAACCGACTACGAAAGAAGCAGGGTTATGTTTTTCCAAGTGTGTGCATGTATATTTCTTCGGTAAACCCTAGAGCCTTAACTGCTTGTAGTATATTGATGTGGGTGGTGTCAATAGATTCATCTTAGTCGTGAGTGTGACACTGGGTACATCAAACAATTAAAAATTATACGCAGTCGGTTTTTTTTAATTTACGAAATTCATTACTTGTTTATAAAGTAAATTACCGTCACTGTTAAGTTCTTGACGCTTGCGCTCTTCTTAGACGGGGAAATACTATAATCATTCATGGTTACCTGAATAAGTGGACATTCTATACTATTGTTCATTGGAATATTACTGCTTCTAACACAGTTTTATTTTACACATTTTAAAAAAAAAGGTCATTATGATTTTGTAATCAGGTAGATTCTGTAGAAAGTGGGTTTTTTAAATCAAACAGTGCACTGAGTTTTACTACAAAAGTAAGGAAAAAAATATTGAAGAGTAAACCTTAATGCGTATGATAACTCGTGTGAAACAGTAACATAGTTTTTATAAACATTTCTAAAGAAACAATCAATCATACGAGCTACTACTATCGTTTGTACTATCAACAAACTTGAATCATAACCCACTTTGCCGATAAATTGTTTGAAACCCTCAAGACAACAAACATTTCCAACCTTTACAGTGCATGCCACACTTAAGAGTTTTAAATATTAAATGAACTACGCCATAACTGATATGCAATTTTTAACTTTATCATCACTGCAGTAGATAATATCTTAGATAAAACAGTAATAATCATATTTTGAATCCATGCTCTTTAGAATAAACTCAACAATTTTTTTTAGGATACTGCAACAGATAATTCTCTGTGTAATTAAATGATAGATAACAGGGTCGTTATTATGGAAATACATATTTAAGGTAAGTAAGCTTATGGTGGGTTATGATTCAAAGTCGATAGTGCAATAGTACATTAAAAGTCATTATAAAAATATGTGTATATCTCGAGAAAATTCCTTTACAGTTGTGTACTGTGTGGTCTGCATCAGTCGGTAGTCCGTCGTGCTAAGTTCAAAAGTCGCTGAAGGCTGGTACGTTATGTTAGGATACACTTTCAATGCTAGTTGCCAAATAATTATAACACCATATCAATTATATGACAATATATTTTGTTTTTAATTGTTTATATCCTCGAATGTCTCCTTTTAATAAACATCGGTAACAGGTATACAACATTTTCTAATTATAGTTATCGTGTTAATAAAAAAACTATGCAAGGTTCAATAAAATAAATATTATTGTAAATTATGTCCTTACAGTTTTCCTTAACGCATATTTAATTAGAAACGGTGAATTGACCTAAGTAAGCCTGACCTAATTAAGTCTAATTAAAATTACGAACAATATTAGCAATCACAAATCTGTAATGAGAAGTTTGACTTAATAATTGACGATGCGTTAATGTTTTAAGAGTAACAATTTTCCATGTCGTATTTTCATAGTTTCTAGGATTAAACAGCTTGTAATATGATCCGAAACATTATTAGTCTAAGCTTGTTTCTATTTTAAGGAGTACTTAAAAACTCATTCATGCCAAGAATTAAAAAAAAACGGTGAGACAGACTCTGCAATTATCTTATTTTTAAACGGAACTTCAAAAAAGTAGAATGTTCTAAATTCGATTGTAATTATTCTGTGCTTATGTGGTAAGAACTTCAGAAACAGCCTACAGAAGACTGCGGTCAGATAACACTTACATAGCTATTTTTTTGTAGATTTCTAATCTGTATTATAATCTTGTTGAGGGATAAGTAAAGATATATAGACGGGATTTAGAAAAACGTCTGCGTACAAATGCTGACCGACAATTTACAAATCGGTGATTTAGTTCTTAACAGAAAAACCATTACGCCGTTTAGACTATACAGCGTACCAACAAAATCAACTTGTATGCATAAACACACACATCTTTGGTCTAAAATATCACTGCACTCGTAGTTTTTCAACGGAAACCGAATACCTGTGATTATACGTAAACTACATTATATGTTTCACATATCCATTAATTCCGTCTGGTCATTGACACTGAACACTATGAAATAAACGGTATCACAGCCCATATTCTGGATCAAGTCGCAAAGATTTAAATTTCCATACGAATATTGTCATGTGGCTTTCAGGACTAGAGTGAATCTCTTTAACAGTCGTCTGTCACCTTCATCTTCAATTGATAAGGGAGATGGAAGACATTGGAAACAAATATTTATCCGTGTTTTCATAGGTTATCGGGACTGTACAACGTTATGTAATATGACCCAGGATTTTATTCTTACTAAAACACTTTTCCATTTATAAACGTCGTTATTCTGGTAAGTTTAAAGTAGAAAATAAATATAGGTGTTATTTTCACCTGTAGGCTTTTAACTCTAAAGTAGAAAAAACAGAAAACCTTGCTTTCAGTTAAATAACGTTTTATACAAGGGAGTTAGTATTGTTATGATAATCCAATGGTATAATATTCCTAACGTAATCCAATGGAACGCTATCATTTGGAAGAATGATTTGCGTCACCGGGGCGCTATCTCTTCATCGCTATCATCTTAGGCATAACATGATCGTTTTTAATTAAACTGTTTTGAACGTACATTAATTCAGGTCAAACGTAGGTCTTAATGATACTAATGATAATCGCAGTTATACAAGACGGTAGTCGACCTATTTATTATTATTACAATAGAATTGTCTATATAATATGGAGACTAGAATGCTACTTTTTAGCTCACACACGAACATACTTCACACTTCACAAACGAAATTTGAAATCGCAACTAAGAACATTGTTTTCTCTTGATTTAACTCGCTTTTAGTGGCTCAGCGAAAACTAACTGAATTTTGTACGTCTGTTATTTAGTTTATCAAAATAATGTGTAAATATTAACGTATTGTTCTGCGACTTTAAGAAGAACAAACCCAAAAGTATGCGTATTTATCAAGCCTAAAGATTTAACCATTTTACAATCGTACTACTGGAAACTGATAGAAACATATTTATCAACCAATTGCCGTCCACTGCTGAACGAAGGTCTCCCCCAAAGAGCGCCAACTATTCCGGTCTTGGGCAGTCCGGTAGAAACATATTTCTTACTAAAATTAGAATGTAACAAGGTTACTTTTGCTAAACGACTGAAAAGTAATTTGAAAAACATCTATAAATTATATATTTTGTTATCTTGCGTTATTTTTTTTCTAAATGGCCTGACAACTTACCTTCAAAAGTATCATGTTAATATAATGTTTAGATATGATGTGATAAAACATAGTATTATGTGTTTAATGGATAGAGAATAAAAAATAAGTGTCGTCGGATGTACAGACTAGACAGAGATATTATCGGGTTTTAAATTTTGGCAAAAAAATATAATCAACGTTTCTACATATTTGTCAAAAATAATATGGTTAAAAATGTATTTCCTGCTTTTTTTCAAAATCACTCAACGTTTTTATAAAAAAGAAAATATACCATTTATACTAGATGAAATTTCCGACAGGTAGCGATTAATAAAATAAATATAGATGAATTCGAGTTACTCAGTTTTACGTACAGATATTATTGTTGGTTTGTATCTATCTATTGTTGATATCTATAAAATATTTATCACGGTTTACGCTACGCAACAAACACACTAAAAAAAGATACGGCGCATTGACGGCAATCGTGATGTAGGTTATTGTTACACATAATAACACAAATCACCTGTGATAATGTTTGAACAGTGATTGTAAAATATTTATCTAGGAAGCAAAATATTGTTCATAGACACCAGAACCAGAAGTCCCACTGTTTCTTTTCAGTAACTCATTAAAAACGGTACACTATGCTATTTTTTATTTCTTATGTAATAACCATTAAATGACCTATTATTGGCGCGAAAACATATCAATTTTTCTGTTATTAAAATATCTGAAAACTTGAAAAAGGAAAACAACATTAATTTAGATTATAATTCCATCCCAAATGACATTGCATAAATTAAATAAAGCTACTAACAGATTTCAATTTTCACCATAAATTGTTTTACGAAAAGTTTGCCATATATACTTACTTCTTTTTTACCCTATCATGCCAGCAGTTAAAAAGAATGTATTTTGTACGAATCCCTTAGGAGGAATCCCTTACCAGTTACCATCAAGTAATTTCTCATGCCTACAATGGCTATTAGACCCATAGCACGACAATCAGACCTTTTTAGATGATACTGGAGTCAGCCACAATGAGAAAATATAGAGTGCTTCTCTATACATATTTGTAACAGCGTATGCGCCTAAAGATAAGTGTCAAAAGTTAAGATTCAATATAAAAAAAATATTAAAGAAACTCTTGATGGAATCCATTATATTTTTATCAATCATCAATCAACAACCCATAATAGCTCACTGCTGGTCTCGGGTCTCCTCTAAGGAGAGGGTCAAGGCCATACGTCTCGTTATATTTTTAAAATAAGTTTAAGTGATCAAAGTCATGAAAATGAACAAAACGAATGTATGAAAAATGAATTTATTTTTATACCAGTCAAGAAATTTATCAAGAATTGTGGAAATATTTGACAATCATGTGTGTTATTTACTTATAGGTTTATATACATAACGATCCAAAAATATCTGAATGTATGATACTAATGTACCGTCAGGTATTAGGAGTGATAAAATGTGCTTTTTTGGCTCTTACAGCTCTTAATAGCACTCTGCCTATTCGCTGGTAAAGCTCATATTAACCGTACTATACATATGTATAGTACAATAACAGATAATTGATACTTTTCTTACTTCATACCTTTGATAGGACGATAATAGGTATAGTCTTGCAAAAGGATCTAATAATCATCAGGAAAGATTTAAAATGTAATATTTTTTATATGATTAATATTTTATTATATACCAAGTGATATTTTCCATGTATATAAATGGAAAACTATCATTCTATGCTGATGAAAAATTGTGTTATTTTCTAATGTATTTCATGTAATGACTACACATTATTAGGTACATAAGTTATGTGTTTAATATACCTTAATGTTAAACCTAAATAATAAAAATTATTGAGGTTCAGGATTCAATCTATATAGGTGGCGCCATTCATTTGATACCAATAAGTCACTCGTCCTATGTGATACTTGACATGTATATATTATAACAGCTGGGTTTTATCAGTGCGTGAGTCAAGGATGAAGTGATTTTTTTGTAAGAAATTCCCTGATAAATCTGTTGATATGATCACACCTTGGTCAAATAGATTATTATTCATAGTAATAGCATTTATCTAATATTAAATGGCACAATATTATCATTACACTAATTTAATCACTATTATTATGACCGTAATTTCGTACAAAGTCAGTATAATAAGCGACTGCTTATTCATCGAGTATAGCCATAGATAGAGCAACACGGTAGGGAGTAACTATACGCAAGCCTTCCCCTCTGTCAAAGTATAAGCCAAAATGTGTCAAACGCTGCTATGTCTGTATGTATTTACTATGCCTGCCTCGCACAGTCGTATACACTACCGCTGCGCCACGAAGTGTATGCTGTGGCTTTTAGGCCTCGGGTTCGATTCCCGGGTCGAACCAAATGTTTATATGATTTGCAAATATTTGTTTCGGAGTTTGCTTGTTTTCTATGTATATGTTCTATGTATGTATTTACAAAAAAGTAGTATATGTGTATTTATATCAGTTGTCTAGTAACCATAACACAAGCTGTGCTTAGTTTGGGACTAGATGGAAATGATGGTAATTCTATTGTTGACATCACTAAAACTAAATTACTCACATTAATTATTTCTTATAATTTTTACATTTCGAGTTTAGTTTTTTTTACTAATAAACAAACGTGTACTTCTGATCAACTTTTAGTTGGTGAAAGCTGAGACGTGGGAAATGGAAAAATGGATAATTCAACAACAAATTTTAGTGAATTTTAGTTTAGTAATGACAACAGCAGAATTACCATTGTGTGTTAAATGTTCGAAAATTGATTATTTATGTATGAGTGCAATTCTAAATGTTTTGTTTGTATTGTGTAATATGTGCGAGTTTGTAGTAACAGGTTACTATTTTTGTATGTGAGTCTTAAATGACTAGGTGTGAAGGTTTCCCTGTCATAAAAACAAAAAAAACGTTTTTTTTTCCGGGAATAGATACAATCGCTACTCGCCTTCTTTCGCTGACCCATGTTGCTTATGAGCGTTGCACATCTAACTTGTAGCTTTATATACTTAGTTGTAAGTTAACCTGATTTAAGAAGATTTAAGAAGTTTAAAAACTCCATAATATAAAGGCATAATCAAATATATTTTTATTAACAATGTTGTGTGATGTCAATATTTCAAATAGTGTACAACTAACTAGTGTACTAACTCTGACATTAAATGAGTTTAAAATCGCCAAAAGTGATAATGTTTTACAAATTAATGAGATTTTATTTTTCGAAATCTTTAGCAACTTAGTCTAGTCAACAGTTTGATATCAAACTTGAAATGTTAGTGTTAAGGCATTTTTTGTACGAAGTAGGAGGTCAATTAGATGGGTCACCTTCGAGTGTCTACTGCCACCCAAGGACTCCGGGCAGAATAGTGAAAACACACCCTTAGACACTGCCACTTAAAAACAAGTGGTAGGAAGGGAGAGATTGCCTCTGATATCCTCACTCTCTGTGTTAAGAATAGCCATTAAGATTTTCTTCTATTTGTGTGAAATAAAATCACAAAATTTGTGAAATATGTTTTGTTTCATTTATGAATACCTAAAAAGAAAATTGTGGCTTTAACTATTGCCTGATATGTAGATAAACAGCTTTCACAGATAAATCGCTGAACAGATTTGATTGAGTTTTGGTACAGCGACAGATTCAAACTTAGGACATGACCTATGTTAATAGCCCAACTCACACTTTGAAACTCTCCAGATCTTGTTGCGTTTTCCACGAATGTTTTACCAAATTTATCTTTTCTTGTTATCATTTTGAGGAAGTCACGGAAACTGACTATGCCATCAATAGTGGTCTGCAGATTATTTTTACATGGGCAAAAATATCCGGACATTTTTTCAATCCTGCAAAATCTCAATTTATCATTTTTTTTATGGTATAGGAGGCAAACGAGCAGATGTATCGCCTGATGGTAAGCGATTACCGCCGCCCGTGGACGCGCGTATCACAAGTGAGTTGTCGGCCTTTGAGTGATGGGGGAAGGGGTTGGGATATGGACCTCCGGTATCCTCGTTCAATTAGTGAAACACAGCGCAAACACTGTTTCATACACGTTTTCTGTAAGGCCGTGGTATAACTTCGGTTGTGCCGGCCCATTTGTGCCGAAGCGTGGCTATCCCACATCAAGCTCATTATTGAAAGGGAATTATCATAATACATGTAATAACTTCACCAGAGTTTAGCATCTCCAGTGTCTCATGGCTATTATACCAAATTCAGCATAAAAATCTCGGGGTTTATATGAACTGCAACATGTCATGCAACACACATATTAGAGGTAAGTGTGAAGAACAAGAACGTTTTTGGGACAAATCACTCTCACAAAAATCTTCATAACGATTCCCAAGTACGTATAACTGCGTCTTTACGTTTCTCTACTATCCTCTTTTCAGTCACGGTTTGCTATAAGAAAACTCACGCTTTGGATTGAGATTGCCTTAGTTCATAACATTTTCATAATCTTACGATAGATATGTGTGTTTTATGTTTACTGTCTAAATCTATATATTAATACGTGAAGCAAAAACTTTAGACCGCTTTTCAGAAAAAATGCGCGGACGGAAGATTATGAAATTTGGCACACTTATAGTTTACTCGTATATGTAGAGGAAGTGCAGAACGCTAATATTTTTCATTATTAATGCTTAGAAAGTACATAAAATCAACAAATAAAAATTACACATACTACCATGTATTTGACACACACATACACAAATTTATTTATGTCAAAGTCAAGCTAAAAACATGATAAATTTTTGTGTATATTGTCATACTGAATGACAAAAGTAGCCATTAAGAAATCTTGGATTATAGAGGTGTAATAGAATTTGACAAAAGAAAATCTAAATTGCTCTAACTAAAAATTTTAAAGAATTTGGTCGAATTTCAACCTCTAGGCGAAATCAGTAGTAAATAAAAATCAGCAAATGTTATGCTACGTTCAAAACTCGAGAATCGCTCATAGAATTAGTTTTTTTTAACATTTTTAAGAACCTTTCTTATGGATAGAAAATACGTAAAATTTGCGAGAAAAATAGTTAAAAACACTTAAAAAGTTTTGACAGAATGAAGTCTTTTTAAATACCAAAACAAAATTTAGTTTTCTCATGCACGTCATATTGCCATCTGCTCTTAACGACTTACCAAAGCACCTGCGCCTCTTATTTCTCACTGTAACTTCTTATCATACGTTGTGGAAGTACATATTCCGCATAATTATGTATTTAAAATTTTGTGCATAATCAAACTAATATTTTGAAAATCATAATTTAGTTTTCTAGAAATCCTCTTCCGATTTAGATAGTTGGATTAAGCATTTTATCATAAATTCTATTCGTCGGTTAGGCAAAGAAAGTTAGAGGAATAAAAATAGGCTTGCTTTACTTGTTTGAATTACTTAAAATATTTATAACATGAACAAAACATAAATAAGTATAAAACTAAAAAAAAAACATCAATAACCTCGGTTGTGGCTAACTGCTCTCACTTTCTTAAACAAAAACTTTGCAGCTTTTTCATCATCAGTCATAAATGGAAGTCTAGTCGTCTTCTCTGGAATTTTCTCACCCCAAATATCAACCACCGACCGGATCTCTTGATTAATACCAGCGTGCAGTACAATAAGAACGGATGAAGTACCAATGCCACCATTTTTTATCGAAGCACTGGCCCCGCAACTCCTCATTGCCAAGTTATCGACATGAATATATTTTATAATGTAATCAGGAAAGAAATTATCGTACACGTATACTTGGCCCTCACTTATAGAGACCGGCAGGTTCTCGACAACAGCCGAATCCATGTGCTTCAAGTCGTATTTCCACTCTCCTAACTCCAAGGGTGCTTTGGTCTTGGAGCAAAACATTCTGGCTTCCGCCACGACGAGGAGTGATAAAAACCATAGGTCCATTTATGATGAATACATTAGCGCAACTGAATAGAGTCCGAACATTTTTTTTGATTTGAACACCTGTAAGAACAATGGAGCGATAAGGGACGTTATAAACCAGATGTTCGATTGAATACTTTTTATATGGAAGGGGTTAAAAAAAATGGACATTACGAATATACCACATACATTATGTAGGTATGAAATATTGGTACAAAATCGTTAGTACTTCAGATGCATTTAACTCAAGAAAAGGAAAAGAAAATCTATGTGTAACGATGGAATCTTAGTCGGCGATGCTATTCAGCCTACAATATACAGTATAGAATCAACTGATCTAAGAGCATACAAAGTATTTTTGTAAATACATACATATTACACATACCTACATCCAAATTCCGAAACAATTATTTTCATCTCATACAAATATCTAGTCTGACTGATAAAACTAGGATTTTAAAAATAGTTATAAATTTTCTACGAATAGTACGTCATGTTCATCATTTTCATAGTCTTTATTATTCACCAGATTAATTGGTTTTGGCTATTAGTTCAACCGGTTTTACCTGAAAATCAGTTTTTTCCCAAAACGACTGGGGACAATCTTAGGGGTGAACTGAATTCGAAGGTTGAACTAGTTGTCAGTATATTTGAGGGCACTGACTTCCTTATAACGATTGCCATAAATATTCACGACAACCGGGACCGACAGCTTAACGAGGCGCGTGTGTAAAACAACGCCGTACTTCATACTCCAGGTTTTATTAAGGATTTCTTTAAGAAAATCTTTATATATATTTATTATTACCTATTTAATCTTGTTGTCCGTATTTATACACTAGTCTCTCACAAAGGAATAATTGTTACAAATTGTTCTACATTGTATCGTATTATCCGATCTGTACTTACCTTAGTGAAAGAGTAATAAATAAATAAATAAAAATTGGAAAATTTGATAAAAAAATAAAATAACATGTTTAATATATTTTTATTTTAAAGCCACGCTTATATCGGCACGAAAGGGCCGGTTCGACCAGGGCGATACTACCCTCTCACGAAGACCAAACTAAAATGGCAGCAAGCATACTGTCGAGTTCCGTTAGTGAGTGCGAAACCGGAGGCACAATGATTCATAAGCTCTTCAATAAGCCGCTATAACGTGGGTCACCATGCTGTATACTTGCATTGTCTGCATTCGCAATGAGTATGGTGTCTTCTACTCTTGGATTGTTCTCACGCTATCCATCAGACATAATGGAGTTCTTTGGCAGCAGTAAATTCGATTACTTTTAATCTACTTCAAAAATATTATATTTCTTGTTAGTTTTGTTCTTTATTTTTAGGAATGGAACCATAGTGTGCGACTGCGGTGCGTGGCAGAGAACAAACGATATGATTTAAAAAAGGGTCGTGATTCCCTTCATTGTCTGGCCAATCCAGACGATTGTTTCTCCTAGACTTGTAGGGTCACGTTATACCGGTATGTATTATTATTACAGCTCTGTTAATAAACATAATCAAAGAGCGATGAGTGAATAAACGAGATGAGGACAACGATCCGGCTTTGAGATTGAGATTTCATAAAATAAAATGTTTTGTATCAAAGGTGTACTATTCATTGAAAAGGGAAGGGGCGAGAAATTGAACAAAGAAAAACACAAGGGGTCTATAGTAACGAAGGGCGAGGTTATGGGAACATTGCTAACAGCAAATTAAAGTAACATTTATTCGGATTTTTACAATAAGCACTGCGTCAAACGTCAAGGTCAAATTAAATGGATGGAACGCTGCGTGAAAGGATATTTATTATATAAAATCCATTACAATATAGATTGTTAACATGAAAATACCTGGTAAAGAGACTTATGTACGTACGATTTTAACAGTCCCCTGATAGGCTTATGCCTCTCTTTAGAAAGGTTTTAGCCTTCTACACCTATACCACGCCGGGTTGACGGGTTGGTATAGGGTTTGTCTAAAATTTATCTTCTCTTTGCAGTGATGCTATTCTGGATAATTTACTCCCTTAGTCGCCTCTTTCGACACGTGTGGGATTAATAAGATTGGTGGTGATAGGTAATGAGTCCATTCTTTGTAATAAAAAATGATATTATCTTGTACAGGTAAAATTCTCGTCACATTTTTTCTCTTATTGAACACCTGTATCCAATTTTTATGTTTTTTTACGTGTTTTGCTGACTGATCTGAGATAGGATAGCTAAAATCTCAGACCAATAGGAGCCGAGTATGATTGAAAAGAGACGCAGTTGCGTGTCTTCTCAGACGGTGCGGTTATCTAGAACTTATGAACGACTCGAGGATTACCAAGCTTGTACTTTCTCTGAACTCTTTCAGTAAAAACGTAAGCCATGACAGTTCCAGCGTTATAAAAACGTTTTGAAGAGCCGCTTAAAACATGTGTATAATTCTCTTTCTGGCAAGAGCTCGCACAGCGCCTGTGTGGCAAAGAATAATGTATCAGTCTACTGAGCACTACGTGTACATTTTAAGGAGTAAAAAATAATAACAAGGAAAAATAAAACTCATATTCTATTTCCAACGGTAGGATTTATTGACTTTATTATGGTCCCTAGATGCAGAAACAACGTCGGAATGAAACCTTATAATTATAATTTACATTAAATTCCGTGTTAATATGAAATCAGGTGTGGACAAATCGATTGCAACGATAGCTCTTTGGTGTACAGATATTACGAAACTGATTGTTTTGCAGCACATGATAAACCCGGAATAACACGTGTTAATAATATTCTACACAATAATATCACTATTTTTATATCTAGCAACACCAGACCACGATCGAAATATAATTTTTCAGTGCACTTAGTTCCGTAAGGGTTCTCTCCAAATATTTCTACTGCACCTATCACTTTAACTGTTTCATTGAATTATTTGTAAGTATAGTCAGGGAAAAACGTGACAAATTTTATATTTTAACTTATTAGTATTCTGTTTCTATTTTATTGTACAAATAAAGCAAGCACACAGCGGGAGCAACATTAAAAATCCATTTGACGATTGCATACAACTGTAACATAATACAATAGGCTTAAGTAATTGGGCCAATTAATAATTTCGTTCGTTGCTCGAATTATAATTTTAAATTTTTTAAACCACTCTATACATATATATGAGATTAAAAGATTGTTTAATAATGTTTGTTACTAAGCATCGTGTATGACCGGTCCTCGGCACAAAACCAGTAACGTAATTACATAATACAAAACTTATACGATTTATGACTCCAGTGAACACTTTACTAATATAAATAGATTGCATTACACTGTCGTTTGTCTGGTCGGGCCAAACGAGAACCATTAACAATACCTTACAGTTCACTTATTGTGGTAAACACTGGCAGACCTCTAGACATTCAGTTTTGTACATTCGTTCAGTATCATTTCTATAATCTAAACGACCGGAAATATCCTCAGTTCATTTTTGATACATTATTAAATATTTTTTATACATAAAAGATTTCATAAAATGATATGTGATTAAAAAAAAAGATTTTTGATTACATCAGTACCAAGAAGAAATTTGTATATAAGCTCAATTTTAAAACACCTCTAAAAATACAGAGACATGTTATAATACAAAATACATAACGATCTAATCTCAAAACGACTTTATCGCATCGCGGCCTCAGGGTTAAATTTGACATAACTCAAAAATATGTTTGTAGAAAATAAGCAAATTTGTTAATAGAGAAGGCATAGGTAAAATAGAAAGGTTAACAAAATGGACCGTTGCTATTGTCTGGCTGTTCCTTTCCGTACTTATAATTTAAACTCTATTACAAAGCATTAAAGTGTGTTCTTTAAAGTTAGAAGTGGAACAAATTTTGAATTAAGTCAATTTTATTCTGAAGGTGTGACATTATATTCAATTATAGGTCCACCTTAGAACCCCAATTAGTGCGAAGCGACAACCGGTACCTAATTAAATCTAAATATCTAATAAAACCACAGGGGACGGACCTTTTATACTTACGGAACTCAAAAAGGCACATGTGATTTATACTGATAAACACTGATAAAAAATAACTTATAGAACAAACTTCATATTAATTTTAAAACACGACAGTGTATAAATAAGTAAACATCATTACATTGTGCGAATATAGTGTATAAATTTTATAAAAACAATTTAGCTAGAATAATATTATGTAATATAAACATGATTTTATATTTAAGAAGCCACTTAATTGTTCTATAAGTTGTTTTAAATACTACGTAGCGTACTACTCTGTATGTAAAATATAATCATTTACTGCACTAAATAAATAACCAATAAAAAAAATGTAATACAAAGTAAAAAATAATCAGTATTATTCGAGAGTTTCTACAGATATGAAATATTAGGATGTTTTCTATTTTAGCTTCAGTTTCTGCAATAAAAATGCCGTATAAATTTATTTAACTATATGTTTCATTAGGTGTTTATTTTTGTTCGTACTTTAAATTACTTTTCATAGCAGTTCATATTATTATGTTAATGTTTATTATAGTTTCTAGGGATGCACACCAACCTAATCACATTTGAAGTCTTTATAGACCTACTATACGACGATGTCGATATATAAGTTCGTTGTTCGATAGCCTACATGTAATGTGTGTATTATATGTTAGCACGCTACGCAGTGTTCAAGGAGCGTGGGTGTTTATGATATTTATAATTATAATTATTATATAGTTTACATATGAATGGTGGCAGCTGTGTAGCGAGCCTCGCCGCGTCGCCAGTTCCATTGCGAAGGCCGATACTGAAATCAAAGCATATATTTTTAATTTTTACACTAACTGATCTTTTTATATAAAGTATAATATTAATAAATATTTATTTCCAACGTCAAAGTGCTAGAGCTAGCCAAGTGCAAGTGGGAACTGACGGCAATTATAGTGAAGAGGAAAGTGGCTTTCTTTGGACACATACAAAGGGGTCTTCAATATGAATTCCGAAGGTTTCTCTTAGAAGGAAAAAAAATATCTGGCAGGGAGACACCAAGTCGACCATGATGTATTCGATAGGTGCGATCAAGGCCTGGACTGGACTAAAAAATCGCCATTTAAAAGAGACCGCTCATGATGGCGAGGGATACCGCTGGCTTCATTTTGAAGATGGCACCCCATGATGGTGATATCAATAGGTTAACTGATTCAATAGGCATTTTATTTGTTTGTCCTTGATTGTTGCATTCGGCAAATCGTTTACTATCATAATTATTACCATACTAGGCTTATGGTTATTGAGTTGCAAGAAACTCGAAGTTTGAAAGTGAGTTATTGCGGTTCACCGTCAATACCGGTTTCATCTACAGCAACGAACCCCTGAGTAATATTATACTAAAGATTTGATAAGTTAAATTTGCATCTCAACTGCACGGTTGGCCTATTGGTTTAAGGTGCTCACAGCGCTTCCTACTGTGCCAAGTGTTGTGGATTCAAATCTCACATAGGGCAACACTTTGTGTGATCCACTGAATTGTTATTCTGAATCTGGGCGTTCTTTATGCCTGTTTCATGGATGTTTGTAAAGTTCTCCGCAACCCAGAACTTGTTTTCCTAATGTGGGAGTTGTCTTTAATAAAAAAAAAACACAACTTCGGTCGAGTCTACTCCATATGTACCGAAGCATGAATCTTCCATATCTTTTTAGCACTTAGCTTCACCCGCATGGTTGTCTGTCACCGACATTTGTAAGCATGTTTTTACCCAACAAAGGCGAAGTTAAAGTAAAGTTAAAGTAAGGGTAATATTTTTGGAGGTATATGTATGTTTGTATGTTGCACCGGAGCGCCTAAACTACTGAATCGGTTTTAATCAATAAGATGTCAATAGAATAATGGCGCGGGTGACATAGGCTATATTAATTTTATCGAAAGTTTTTAAGTAGTGGTTAGCCTTTTGAACTTTTTTTGTTAATTAATGTTTAGCAAGCGCTTTTACTGTTGACGGTATAGTTTTAATCAATCCGGATGATTGTTCTAACAATATTTTTGAACACTATTAGTTATGAACGTTAGTCATCATCTTAAAAAAGTATTAGGGACTTCGATGATCCTTTATCATGATTAATTTTAATAAATAGTGTTTTTCATTGTCTACCTTCAGAGGGTGACTAAAACCGAGGGAAAATATACTTCCCATTTTTTAAGAATCAGATGGGAAACAAAGAGTTCTTATACAAAGCGGCCGTTCTGCGGCCATGACACCACCGCTTTGCATCATCGGTAGTGTAACGAGTACTTTTTAATATTTTTTTTAATGTGAATATCGTACCTTGATCAGTATCTGTCCACTTCGTGTGTGCGGATTTTTGAAGGCGTATAGAATCCAAGCGGCGAGAGTTACCACCAGGGCGACGGCGAGGAAAGCTGCCACCACCCCACCAATGGCAGAGTGTGTTTGTTCTGGGGCTGCGGGTTGGACTGACTGGCTCGCCTGACCTATTGGCTCGGCACCTGTTTGATACATAATAATTATAGTTACTCACATCTTACACACGACATGCTAGGCAGTAGTAGTAGTAATCTATATTTCTACTAGATGCGTTCCACTGTGTTAGTGTTAGTTATATTTATATCTAACATCTAATAAAGTTGTATATTATGTACTAGCAACCCGCCTCGGCTTTATACGGGTTCATTACGGAAAATATAATATAGCCTATGTTACTCTGAGACGTGAAGCTCAATTTTTTCCGTCTTTTTTTAACAAATATCATCATATTTTATCTATTCTATTTGTGTCTGAATGTTGAAAAATTTAACATGGTATATACAAAATATACCTCAAGAATCAATCTATCTATTGGTAAAAACTACATGAAAATCAGTGCAGCTTTTGAGTTCATTGCGAACAGACAGACAGATGTGGTGGTTAGAACATAGTCCATGTTCCATAATATATAGAGACGAGCGATCGTCCCGTGGACGAAACAAGACCATGATTCAGTTATTATTTATATTTTTTTAGATTTGTGCACTTGTCCTTCATATAAACTTTAGCTGTGATAGATCTCATTCTCCACGTTGGTTTCACAAAAAGGGTTACAAAGTTTTGCTTCACGTATCAACATATAGATTTTGACTGTAGTAGTATTACATAGATTAATAATCTATGGTAAAGTGACAGGAAGAGCGTGGTAGGTTTTAGCCGCAAGACGGTAGTGGCGGATTGGGTAGTAGATAACTCTACTACACGAGGAAGTTCAAGAAGAAACATTTGTATGAGATATTGTTTAAGATATTAACTTTCAACTTTATAATATTAGTATGATAAGTGTGTGTACTTATATATATATATAGCTTATTTATATCCAGGCACGCTTATTACACACATTAGATGAATAGGTGGGAGTCGAGGCCCAACGATCACAGGGGTGCAGTTAAGTTTCACTTACCACTGAACCAAAAGGTTCATTAATGAACAATAATATTATAAATGCGATAGTAACACTGTCTGTCTGACAAACTAACTGTTCAACCTACTAAACCGATTTAAATAAAATTTGGCGTACTGATAGTCTAGACTCTAGAGCCTGAGAAAGGACATAGGGTATTTTTTTATGCGAAAAAGGGGTTACCCGAAGTCACTATTTCACGCGGACGAAGTCGCGGGCACAGCTAGTGCATTATATAATGTAATGTACCTGTTTTAATGACAGTTTCATGTGGCGGCAGGTTCATGGGGTCTGTGGTGTATGCCGTGTTGCCGGTGACCGCTACTCCGCTCGTGTCCGAAGTCGCTTCAGCCTTGACGGGGGCACATCCAGTCACATTCACGATGGTGTTCTTCTCGCATTCTATAGAAAAACATACGTTCAGACATGTTTTAATTGACAATAAAAACAGTGTTTCCGCTCTCAGGAGAGCGCTAACACACGCGACAATACTTCCTTTTTCTTTTTCAGAAAGACAACTCCCTTATTAGTAATATAAACACTGTGTCGCGGGGGACTTTACAAACATTCATGAATCGGACACCAAAACACCCACACTCAGAACAGCAATTTGTGGATTACACAAAATGCTGTCCAATGTGGGATGTGAACCCACAACACTTGGCGCAGTAGAGAGCGGCGTGGCGACCGCTTAAACACCATTTTTTTACGTGTTGAAACCCGCTTGGGCCTTCAACCCAACGGGGATTGCGGCGGGGCGGTGTATCTACTATATTAGACGTATAGTAAACATAGGTCTGATATAGTTTTATGGGATATGATAAATAATTGCGAAATAAAATGTATATTATCACTGACAGAAACTGTAATAATTTTGTATACTTAGTGGTTGCCCAGCGGTTGAAATGCGATCATTTAATTTTTATTTTAGTTTTTTTAAGCTTTCTGCACTTCTCGGTATAAACTTAAACTTTGCGGAAATTAAATCTCCGTCGTTCCCAAACTTTCGTATAAAGGGGCACAAAATTTTTGGTTACCTATTAATACATTCTACAGTAACTAATTTATTCGCTTTAATAGGGAATATGCATAAAATTTTTATTACTATTGGTCGAAACGAAAAGTGACGTAGATCACTTCATCGAAATTTTAGGAGTCGAAATTCAAACTGTGTTAGTAATGTCCGTGAGAAAAATTACCTTCTTGCATGATTTTTATAGTAATTAAAACTGTTAATATATATAAAGTAACTGAAACACTGAATAGTAAACCAACAAAAAATGACGATGACGTCATTGGCTGTGTCAAAAGCGCGAGCAAAATGTTTGACACAGCGTTCGAATAGCTTAAATTTAGTCAGTGTTTTAGATTTCACTTTGAAAATTAGTTTGACTATTTTCAAGCCTATTTGTGTGCATGCATATTCCCTTTCTTAGAACTTTCTAATGTCGTTATGGATTTTACTTACTTCTAAGTAGCCAATCCTGCTTGTTTCTGTCTGTGCCACTTGAACATTTTTGTATTTGAGGGCACCAGGTACACTAAAATGAGACATAAAGACAAAATTACTTCAAATAAAGTACGTTTCAAGTGTTAAGGCAAGTAACTACCCTATCTACTACAACCCATAATGTCCCACTGCTGGGCTCGGGTCTCCTCTAAGGAGAGGGTTAAGGCCATATGTCCCCACGCTGGCCAAGTGCGGGTTGGCGACTGGCAAGAATACGTTGTGGCTACGTAAATCTTGCCGTTGGATGTTTTCAAGCCGCCCGAAGGGCTCCAACTAAGCTCCACGACTGTTATCGTATGATAACAACCGGGACCGACTGCTTAACGTGACCTCCGAATCACGGAGACGCTCATGGTAACATGCCACCAGCGGTCACCCATCCAGGTACTGACCGCGCCATCGTTGCTTACCCTCGATGATTGTTTCTAATCACCGAGTGCAACTGGGCTATGAGCGCCACTTTTACCCTATCGTGTGCTAGAAATTACTGGTAACATAAAATGTGTCCTTGTGTCTAGTACAATGCCTCGGTGGCGCAGTGGTAGCGTATGTGACTGTTGAGAAGTTGCCGGGTTCAATTCCCGGGTCGGACTAAATGTTTGTATGATCTGCAAATATTTGTTTCGGAGAGCGTTGTTTGAGTGAGTCTTGTGTTAGATGTACGAATTATTTATTATCATTTTTTGTTTAATCTTTATTTACGTAGCTTAGTTACAATTTTGACTATGTCGATCCATCATAGTCACTTTTTATTTTACATCAGTGGTATTCAGTACACAAATCATAAAAAGCTTTAGCTGTCAAAGGACTGGCCAAGACACTGTTACATCTTTCACCGTCCATCCAACATCCATCAACTTATCACTAAGCAAGCCATCTCTAAGTTATTGGTTTCGTAACTATTTATTATTGCACTTATAGATATATTTGTATAAATAATAATAAGTAATTACAGATTACTTGGAAATTTAAAGAAGGAACGCGGTAGTTGACTGTGTTGTAAATAAATACCGATGTTTACTTTATTAAAACGAATATTACAAAACATCTCGTAAAAAATGATAATTACAGCCTTTCATTTCTATTGCCAATTTGAATCAAATAATCCTTGACATATATTGTTCAATTGAGTGGTAAAACAGTACGTCACACGTTAGTTCTTAGTAGATTTTTCATATGAAGTTATCGTTTTGACTGATGATTAAAGTGACTCACTGATTTAACTATGGTGTCAAGTACCCTATTCATGCATCTTTACATAGTTTATAAAATGAAGTCGATTCCGCTGTTTATTTGCTCAGATGTCTAAACTTCTTGACGGATTTCAATGCAACTGTTAGCAATAGATAGAATGATTCAAGAGGAAGATTTAAATGTGCAATACATATATATTGTGTTAAAGGAAATACGAGAATTTTAGAGACTTCAGTGTGAAGCTTTAAAATCAATATAAAAAGGAGACATACATTGAATCCAGTATTATGGTTGAGGCAGCTATCACACGTGTCGTACTGGAGGCAAGTGGGCAACGCAATGATCTTCAGCAAGGTGTTGTTGGTGATAAGATGGTCCTTGAAAGACACTCGGTGATACTCGTAGATTGTCTTGCGGCGAACGTCTAGAAAGTTCGATATGTTCAGCTAAAATTTTTTTTTTTTTATGGAATATGGGGCAAATGAGCGGACGTTTCGCCTGATGGTAAGCGATTACCGCCGCCCAAGTACACCCATAACACCAGAGGCGTCACGAGTACGTTGCAGGCCTTGGGGGATGAGGGGAAGGGTTGGATTATGGGCCTCCGGTAACCTCACTCACTCAGTGAAACACAGCGCAGCCGCTGTTTCATACCGGTTTTCTGTGAGGCCGTGGTATCACTCTAGTCGAGCCGGCCCATGCATGCCGATGCGTGGCTCTCTTCAGAATAAACCCTACTTATAGACAACTCCCGCATTAGGAATACACATCCTGTGTCGCCGGTGGATTTTACAAACGTACATGGGACGGACACAAAAAACATAGCACAACATTTCGTAGTCACATAAAGTACTGTCCCTATGTGGAATGTGCATTCATAACACATCGTTCAATAGAAAGCGGTGCGGATTGGATTTTTTTTGTAGCTTTCTTAGGATTTCTCCAGACCTGGATATGACAAAAAAATTTCATAGTCATATCTAAAAACTAGACACTTGGAGCTACAATTTGTTTTTTTATTTTTTCTGTACGATCATTTTCCTCGGAGTTACAGCTCGTTGAAAATCACCCAAAAATTTGGATTTTCATCAAAGATTACAAAAGAAGAAACTATAATATTATATGAAGTAACAAGATGTCCTTAATACGAATGAACCCTAAACTGAGTTGGAAAAAAAAATGAAAAAATCGGCCAAGTGCTAGTCGGACTCGCGCAGGAAGGATTCCTTTCCATTATCTATACATTTCAAGTGTCTGCCTGTTGCCATCATAAATATCGACCAAAAAATAAGACATAAAGAACACGTTTGGTGTATGGGCGGTCCCTTGATTATTTATGTTATTCTGTTTTTCTGGTGTTCTCTCTCTGAAAATTTCAACTGTCTAACTATCACGGTGCATTAGATACAGCCTGGTGACAAACGGCCGGTTAAATATTAGTAATAGTGCACCGTTTTATCCTTTGGGGACGGAACCCTAAAAATTGTCCTAACGACCACCAATAGCCAGTTAAGGTGGTGGCTGATGGCATAAACCGTTTTCTTTGCTAATTAATCTCTTTAAAATACTTACAAAAAACGATCTTGTCATTTAAATAGGCGTCGCTGATGCCGACTTTGACGGGGTGCTCCTTGTCGTTGATATCCTGCACGTCGATTGGAATGTTCTTGTAAGCGAAAGTGATGTCTCCATTTTTGTACAGTGTAACGGCAAATGTAAACTTCTTGTTTTGCTCTTCTTGGAGAGTCACGTTTTCCCAGAAGGCTGTGAACTTCTCACCTGAAAGAAATAAATAAAAACGTTTTGAATTGCCCGTTCGTCATTAAGTTATTAACCGTGGGAGAGCCACGCTTCGGCATGAATGGGCCGGCTCGACCGGAGTGATACCACGGCCTCACAGAAAACCGGTGTGAAACAGCGCTTACGCTGTGTTTCATCGAGTGAGTGAGGATACCGGAGGCCCATACCCCAATCCAACGCCCCCTATCCCCCTCACCATCTCCTTTCCCCCCAGGCCGCCATAGTGTGGGTCACCNCTTACGCTGTGTTTCATCGAGTGAGTGAGGATACCGGAGGCCCATACCCCAATCCAACGCCCCCTATCCCCCTCACCATCTCCTTTCCCCCCAGGCCGCCATAGTGTGGGTCACCATGCTGCATTGTTCTTTTTCGCATTGAGGATGGTGACCACCACTCTTGGATTCTGCTCATGCTTTCCATCAGGCAGGGCAGAGTCATTTAAGCAGCTTAAATATAAAAAAAAAGAAAAAAAAAGTAAATTGTCCTAAACGGGGACTGTCTAAAATCTTATTCAATTGTACAAAATGTCTCTAATTCATGAAGTCGTTTTTGTTCTTGTGCTATTAGATCTGTCAAAGTACTCCATGATTACCATGTCGGTCCGTGTGGTCGGGTTGCTAGTTTAAAATAGAAAAGAAATACATACAAGAATAATAAAGAATACGTACAGCGTGAAATGAGTAGAAATCAATCTTACTGCTAAAAATAAGTCTATATATCAATCAACAACCCATAATGTCCCACTGCTGGGCTCGGGTCTCGTCTCAGGAGAGGGTTAAGACCATACGTCCCCACGCTGGCCAAGTGCGGGTTGGGGACTAGCAAGAATACGTTGTGGCTACGTAAATCTTGCCGTTGGATGTTTTTTAAGCCACCCGAAGGCCTTACCTATATATACATATACTAAAAAAAAATAATTGCCGAGATGTATGTACGTAGATATATTGGTGTAGCGATAGCGTATGCGACTGCTATGCTAGAGATCTCGGGTTCGATTGTTGAGTAGGACCAAATGTTTGTATGATCTGCAAATATTTGTTTCGGAGTCTGGGTGTTTTCTATGTATAATATGTATGAAATTACAAAAAAAGGATATATGTATTAATATCAGTTGTTTAATACCCATAGTACAAGCTCGGCTTAGTTTGGGACTAGATGGCATTGTGTGTTTAAAATGTCCGAAAATATTTATTTATTTATATCTTGGATGAATATATATTGGATGATTCTTATTGTAATGTGTTTGTTACTGTCAGGGCTAGATTTGTATAGAAGAAAATAAGGAAACTGAAAGTGTTATATTTTTTCTTCTAAGGACTTCACTAAATAAAAGTTTGTGTAAAACAATTTAAAAAAAGGAAAGTTTTATGATAAACTAGCTTTCGCCAGGGCTTCGCTTGCATTTAATAAAACGTATCTTATGTTACTACTAATACCTCCAAAAATGTGAGTACAAAGTTTCATGATGATCGGTTAAGTAGTTTTCGCCTTTATAATATTATAAAGTGTGATGTGTGTTTAATATTATCTATTTACACCATGGGAGAGCCACGCTTTGGAATGCAAGGGCCGGCTCGACTGGAGTGATACCACGGCCTCACAGAAAACCGGTGTAAAACAGCGCCTGCGCTGTGTTTCACTGAGTGAGTGAGGATACCAGAGGCCCATAATTCAACCCTTCTCTTCATCCCCCTCCCCATCCCCCAAGGCCGGCAATGCACTTGTGACGCGTCTGATGTTGCGGGTGACAATGGGCGGCGGTAATCCCTTACCATCAGGCGATACCTCTGTTCCTTTGCCTACTATTCCATTAATCACTTCAACAATCACATCACTGCAAGGAGAAGATAAACTTGAAACAAACTTTATACCAACCAGTCTGGTCAGAATGGTATGTCCAGCTGTGGACTGTTGAAGGTTGATGATGAAGATGATGTTTGGCGCGCTTTAGAGAAGCCTTATTCTAGCAGTGGAAACGCTAGGATATATTTTTCCACTTACATTAAAAAGTAGGTAGTTACCTTTACCAAGGATTTCATGTGAGTGTGCCCTGTATCCTTTACTCAAAACAGGTTTTATTTACTAGAGTGGGTTACAAAGTAATAAAAACAATGAGGAAATATATTCTCACCGTCATCAAAGATTTTGATAACACTGTCGTTGGTCAGCGTGGTGTCGAAGTTGGCCATCAGTGGTGCGATGTACTGCGTGGCAGCTAACCAGTTGTGGACATGTTCGCCGGTGTAGATGAACCCACCGGTCGCGACCGTCACATTGCGAACGTTGTGACCGTAGAAGGGGAAGTCGAAGCTTAGTTGGATTGACTAAAACAATAAATACATATTTTAATATAAATATCAAAAGATTGTGAAGATTTGTTTCTTTTATACACATGAAACTCCAAACCGACTGTACTATGAGTCAAGAGTAGTGGTCACCATACTCATTGCGTATGCAGACAATGCAACATGACTACGGCGGCCCATGTCGGAACTAGTTTAGAACTGTGTTAATACTGACACTGTTGTCTAGTGTTTCTTAGTAATAATAATAATGATGAATTTATGTGTTACAAATATAGGGTGGTAGTGTCTGTGTGTGTGTGTGTACGTGTGTGAGTGCGCATGTCTGTCTGTCTGTCTGTGTCTGCGTCTGCGTCTGCGTCTGCGTCTGGGTCTGCGTCTGCGTCTGCGTCTGCGTCTGCGTCTGCCTCTGCCTCTGAGTCTGCGTCTGCGTCGGCGTCTGCGTCTGCGTCTGCGTCTGCGTCTGAGTC